>JAHPZR010039771.1:0-49429 GCA_019787425.1 Platygyra sinensis | reverse complement strand
TATCTATCTATCTAGTCTATCTGTCTATCTGTCTGTCTGTCTGTCTGTCTGTCTGTCTGTCTGTCTATCTATCTATCTATCTATCTATCTACACACGCATTGCATTCTTAAACTAGTGAGTCTTTGACGTCATTTTCTCCTCGACCCAGCTCTCTTAAGATTTTAAAGTTAGTAATGGCGGACTAATAAATAAGAAAATTCCAGTTAAAATAAACAGGTGCCTTTTTAAAATCAGAACTTAAAACTTGAGTCAGTTAGTGTTTAGTTAACATAGATTTGAAAAGCGGAGGCTGAAATTTGAAAAGGATAGATATAATTTTTGAGTGTTGAAACATCTGTAAATACAATACAATTTTATGCTTATAACTTAACCATATAAAATTATTCCTTTCTCTGAACGGCGAAACTAGCCAAAACGAAAAAACCTGCACTAGCTATAGCAAAATGTTCAACGCCAATGACAGTTTGATGTACATGTACTACATATGTACAGTTTTCAGCAAAAAAGACATAAATTAAACCGCAAAAAAGTATTAAAATACCATATGTCATAAGCTATAATTGAAGAATAACATACAAGAATATTTTCACCCCAAAGTCGGCAGGAAAATAAGAATATTCAGCCTGGGCCGGAAAAAACAACATTCTTATATAAAAAAAGAGTGTATACGTCACATCAGCTTACGAGAGGTGGTCGGAACCGGAGTGCTCTGACAGGAAAAAGAACTCATAAAATTACGTACTTCCCGAAACTTTTTCTGTCGTACATCAGGTACATGCTGCGAATTAACCAGGTTGTTTTTTCGATATTTGTTCAAGTGGGCCATTCAAGTGGGATAGCTGGTGTGATTTGTTCAAGGCCCCGTTCACAACTACGCCTTTTCCGGTTGAACTCCAAATTTGGAAAGCTAATTTGTGCATAACTTCCGCTTTTTCAGGCGCTAAAAATCAGATCAATTTCCTGTTAGTAACGGACAGAAGAGCTTCACTGGCACCTTTTGCTTTCGAAAGCCCAAACTCGTGTCGTCGCCTCGAGTCAGTTCTGAAAGGATTACGTCTATTTCGAGATTGCTGTTTCTAAATTTCTGACAGGATATAGTTCTTAAGCGATAATTCCCGTCTGACGGAAAGAACGCAAGCGGGGCATCCTGCCACGATCGATCTGCTCGGCAAGATTGTAAAACGAAACAAATCTATGATTTCCAAGAAGATTCTCATTTTGAGCGCCTGTTTATACCTTGAATTAGCGTTTGCTGACTTGGAGAAGCTAGAACATCGATCAAAATGTCGTTCAAAAACGATAACTTGTCCCTGCATGGACGAGAATGGAGTGCAGTTGAACGTGACTGTGAAAACGTGCTTGGTTGATCATCACTTGGCCGTGAAGAAATATGTTTGCAACGGGGAAGCAGTCATAGCAAAATGTAAACGAGGTGAGGCTGTTAATTTTCTTTCGATTTGACTCATAATTCTAATTCAAGAGTAATTTTGGTATGGGATGATTTAAAGCAAAGTATTGTGTAACTTCATTTTGTAAGTCAACCTAATCTTGCTAATTGAGCAATGTTTGTTTATGGTAATCTTCGTTCATCATGTTGAAATGAATGAGTGAATTAACTTTCTCATAGAAAGGGAAATAATTTTACAACGCATTGGGAAAATTGCGCACATTTTTCCTTATTTTCTTTCTGAGAATCAATAGCGCAGTGTTTGGTATTGTCTGATTTCCAATAATTTAAGTCTCGTAATTTCCGAGAATTTGACGCACTTTGTGTACTGTAGCACGACCGACCATGAAATACCGTGACTCAACATACGCGTTTCATGCTGTGATTTAAAATATTAAGGTTTTAATCTTCGTCATCTACCACAACGTTGTAAGTTTAGTCAAGAAAAGGCAAGTCTCCCCGAAACGTGTCGAGAATTCTAATAACATGACAGTTTGATTAGCAAGAAATTCACAGATCAAAAGATATTAACGCTAGATCTTAAGAGTTCTTTTCTTTACCCCAGGGCAACATTTCAATAGTGATTTACGTAGTGTAATAAAAAGTTGTTGGAAGAACCCAGAAACAGGAATTTATAAATTACCTACAATTCGCTCAATTCTCTCATTGAAAAACATGTGTAAAAAATAAAAACACAATACTTATATGTATATAGTCTTTCAAAATTCTCATATTTATTTTAAGCAACAGAGCAGCCTTTCATCAAACACAAGGAGGGTTGGGAGAATTCAAGACAGTTATAGAAACTCAAGATGTCTTTCAATCAATCAATCAATCAATCATTTTATTTAGTAATGCAGGTTACATAAAGGCAGCCACAAGGCTGATGTGGACCTACAACGAACTAATAAAATGTGAAACGAAAATAATTTAATTTATAAAATCACCCTATGGTATTTAAATATTCAATACGAATCATTAAAATAAAGTTCATTGGCAAATAAGTTACAAATTAATCTAAAAACATTTTTCATGCAATGTAATAAAGCTTAAAAATATACAAAGTCTCGGTCTTTCATAGCAATCATAGGCGCCTCAAATAAGAAGCTATTTATGTTCTGTGAGAGCCTACGTAAAATGTTTTTAAAACTGTCTTTTTGAATATTTACATTAAAATTTGCCAGCCTAGCAATAAAATTCCAGATTACAGGTCCTCTATATTGTGCTGATTCCTTTCTCACTTTGTAGTTCACTCTAGGGATTTCAACCTGTAACCCTCCTGTACGTGATGGTCTGTTACCTAATCTTAGATTAAAAGGGGGATATAAGATTTTATCATTTAAGGACGTTCGTGCCCAAAAACTTCCCACGCACAGATTTTTTTAAAACTTTGTCTGCAGGTAGAAAGTGATAAGTTTAGATTAAAAACGTAAAAAAAATCGGGGGTCACCGAACTCGTTTTGAAGATAAGGCATATCACAGACCATAACACTTCTAGGATTTCCAGTCACTCGAGGCGATTTTGCCCAGATTCATTACTATCGGCATATAGTTAATTTGAAGAATCATGTCTAAGTTATGTGTGTTTAACACAGCATATATAGGCCTATTTGAAAGATCTTTGCTACATATGCCATTAAATCAGCTAGAATTAGCCTTAAAAAATACAACTTCTAAGTTACGCACACCTGTATCCATGTACCAATTCGACCCTATTTGAATAGTATATGAGAAATAATTAAAACTTCCCACGTACAGATTTTTTTGGTTTTTTAGTATAATGGAAATAATCAGAAAAGAAAGTGATCTGCCGAAAAAAAATTGGGGGTCACCGAGCATCCAACAAAAATATTTGCACACAAAGTTAACGCAAAGGTCATCAGCCCTATATTTTGTTGAGTTTTTGACTCCGTGCGCGCGCTTGAAAATGACGTGGCACGCGCGTGACCAATGAATAGCGTGCGCACTAGAGATGCGCAGTAGCAATGGGCGCGAACGTCCTTAAAACATCATGCATTAGAAGAAGGAGTCTTCTTTTATATATGTAAGAAATTGGCAACCAATTTAGCTTTTCAAGACTTTTGTCTTGGTGGATAACTCGTGCCGCTCTTGCATGAATAGGGTTTAAGGATTCCATAATAGAGTAATTTGCATAATTATAATACGTCTCAAGTTTGCATAACCTTCAGGAATTTCTCCCAACCTGCCAAGTGTTTAGATGAGGCTATGTAAACATGGAGAAAGTGCTGTATTGCTTTTAATAATTCTAAAAAATATGCACTAATCTAAAATGTCACCATGTATTACATACTCTCATCTAAAGACAGTCCTATCAACCAATGAGAGTGCACTTATAGTAGCTCAGTTATTTTATAATTTGCTTTGGTATAAATTTACCATAGTCTATTGTGAATCGATGAATTTGATTGGCTGTATTACCATTTTCTATCTGCTGATAGAAAATAGTGGCATGTGTGATTGTACATGTGATCAATTTTCTATATGCCTCAGTACACAGCGTGTGCCACGTTTGAACCTGATGTAACATAATAAAACAGTTCTTTTCTACGCATTACTTGACATTTTTTTCCTTTTATGCAATGAGACTATGGTAGAATTAGACTACTCGCCCTCGTTTTCTACAAGGGATAGTCAACTCAGCTGCGCCTCATTGGCTATCTGCACGTAGAAAACTCGGGCTCGTAGTCTAATTGTTAAATAGCAACCACCAGAATCTACTATACTTTTCATTTTCTACATATTCGTTCTGAACCATTCAAACCCTAATCTCCTAACTTAGAATTGGAATGCTTAATAAATAATAATCATTAAATATTTGTTCTGCAAAGTAACTTCCATGAGCATGCATTGGATAAACTGGTAGATAGTCAATGAGCCACATACTGCCAAATTGGCTGTACTTATCTCATGTCCAGCAAGGGTGAGCGAAATAATTGTTTAATCACACCCCCAAAACACAGAAAACTTAACTACCCTTTATGCCCCATAAAAATCATTACGGGACCATATTTTTGGAGCATTGTGTACTATAGTTCATTACCCATAATGGCTAAGCCAATGAGAACTCTTTAATTGAATTGTCCAATGATCTAGTTTTTAATAAAGTGACACATTATGCTAAGTGTTGTGTTCCTTTGGAATTATCCAAATCAGGTGCATAGCCAGGTTTTCTTCAAAGGGGGTGGTGGGGTCACACTGTGTTAAAGTGAGGGCACTCACCAGATTGTCATGTTGACATCCATGTCGTGTTTTAGGTTGTTTGCTTTAAGAAAGCTTACAAAGGGGGACTTTTACAAATGGGGGTTCAAGGGCACACCAGCACCCCCTAGCTATGCCCTTGTCAGGATCAATGATCACTTTGATCATGGTCATCAAAGGAACAGTTGAATTGACTAGCTTGGGGTCAGAATCACTGTCTGTAACAATAGGTGGGTGTCTGAAAAACAGTGTGCAGGTTTGAAAGGTTTCAGTAGGCCATTTTTGATATATTAAAATTCTAGCATGGCTCTGAGGCTTGGGCGAATAAAACAAAAGAAATCAATTATTTATCACTCAACCTCAATGTGATTTCTTTAAGTCTTGGACCAAAGTTAGAATTTTAATACATGTATAATTAAACGGCCTATTATACAAACAGTAGGTTTTTATTGACTCCCTGACTGACTGATTGACCAGCTCCATTGCCGGATTTCATACGTCGGGGGCCTGGGTACAATCGGTGTATTATGGGATTAACAACACAAGACCCATATATTCAGAAAGAGCACATCGAGCTTTACAAAATCTGTAAGTTTCGAGTTAATTGGGCCAATATTGAACAAGATACAGCCATTCAAAAACGTAAAAAATTAGTAACAAATGTATGGATTGCCGGACACTTGTCCGGAAAATGTATGGATTTCCGGACAAGTCTCCGGCAATCCATACATTTGTTACTAAATTTTTACCTTTTTGAATGGCTGTAGCTTGTTCAATATTGACGCAATTTACACGAAACTTAAGGATTTTGTAAAGCTCGGTGTGCTCTTCCTGAATATATGGGTCTTGTGTTGTTAATCCCATAATACACCGATTGTACCCAGACCCTCACGGTATGAAATCCGGCAATTGATCTCCAGCTTACTGTTCACCCACTGACCAGCCTACTGGCTGACTGACTGACCCAGGTTGATTGACTGATTTTTGGTTGATCCTTTGCAGCTTATTTGTCTTCAGTACGGCAAAGACGAAATGCTGCTTCTCAAACTCCTAATTGCTTAAATGGAACAATATTACCGTCGCAATCATCGTCAGCCGTCGAAGGTCTTCCCCAGGTCACAATTAATGGCCCTATTAGATACCTTTTTGAGGATGATAATGTCAAATTTAAGTGCACAGTGAACATTTCAAAATTACCAGCCACTGTATCATGGCTGTTTAATGGCTCAGCCTTAGTTGCAGAAAAGAACAGACATGAATACCAGGACTGTAACACAAGTTTACTCATTAAGGGAGCGTTAGCAAAGGATGCTGGAAACTACACATGTGTGGTTCAGAATAAGGTTGGACAAGCAACAGCGTCAGCTTATTTATCTTATGAAAGTAAGTAAATCAGATCAATCTGTGATCACATTTAATTTAATCATATTACCCAGTTTACTATAAATAGTATGCTTTTGATATGGGCAAATAGAATGAAAATTTCATGGAATAGTTGAACTGCTGGTCATGGTTTTTTTTTATAATTTCATTCAACCTAACATTGAAAGTATTTGCACTATTTGCAGCCTCTACCCATATGCAGATTCAGAATTAACTAATACAATCTGGGGCCTAATCTAAAATAAATGTGCCTTAATTTTCTAGGAATAGAAGTGGTTTAATTTTTGGCAGAATGTCTGTACAGAAATTTTTTACCTTAAATTGTACATGACACAAAAAATAATTTCTGCTTATTTGAAAGGCCTTTCAAAATCCAGAAGAATGGCATTTTTCTTTTGAAGTTTTTTTTTCATTCTAGAGATATTGAGGTTTTTCTATTATGCAAATTAGATCATTGATGATTTCATACTACTGCAACTGAAAAGTGGTAAAATACTGAATAAACGATATCTCTGGAAATATTGAAGCAGTGTTCTTGAAACTTGGCACCATAAATGTGCATCACAAAAGAAACAAAATGACACCCTTATTGCTGTTGCCATAGCAACACTTGGCTCCAGTCTCGTTCTGTCTGTCCAAAATACAAATATCCCCATTTGCAACCTCTTAAATAAGGGAGACAAAGGGTCCTACTTGGAACAGAAATAGTTCCCATATTGTCTTAACTCCCATCAATAGATTGTGTGGGGTAGATGGCTCTTGGTTTAAGACAAAAACTGGAAATTTCAGTTTTTATCAAGACAGCATCAGTGGCAAAACTGTTGTCATGGAAACAGCATTAAGGGTGTCATTTTGTTTCTTTTGTGATGCACATTTATGGTGCCATTAGTTTCCATTCTTCTGGATTTTGAAAGCCCTTTTAAATGAGCAGAAATTATTTTTTAATTATGTGATCATAATTTAAAGATTTATCTTTCTGGTATGTCGTCAGCCAGGAGGATATTTAGGCTTAACTAGATTGCATGGTACATGTAAAGAATCCACCAAGATTAATAGGCCATTTCCGAATTACCTCAGGCCTCTTTTTTGAAGCGAGTCTTGGTGCTCATCTTTTCAAAGGCAAATCAATTTTCATTCACACGTAAATTAAGCTCATTTTCATGTGAATGAAAATTGATTTTGCATATGAAAAGATTGTGGGGGCGTGGTGGTCTCATGGTTAGCGTGCTTGACTCCGGAGCGAGCGCTCTGGGTTCGAGTCCTGGCCGGGAACAAATGTGTTGTGCTCTTGGGCAAGACACTTTACTCTCACTGTGCTTCTCTCCACCCAGGTGTATAAATGGGTACCGGCGAATTTAATGCTGGGGGTAGCCCTGCGATGGACTAGCATCCCATCCAAGGGAGTAGAAATACTCCCAGTCGCTTCGTGCTACAACCGGGATAAGCTCCGGCCTGATGGGCCACTTGGCCCGAATGCAGACTTTACCTTTTTTTATATGAAAAGATCTCAGCGCACCAGGACTCGCTTCGAAAAAGAGGCCTGAGGTAATTCGGAAATGGTATATTACCACTGTTTTCGTTGATACACAACTTTGGAAAACAAAACACCCGCGGAAACGCTTCCGAAATTTCCGTCAGCCTTACGTGTTATGGACAGATCGGATCGAAATTCACCAATTACAGCCACTAGTGTGACCTTCAGACCTTCTTTACGTCATGCTAGCGGGCTGTGATTGGTGGATTTCGATCCGATCTGTCGATAACAAGTATGATTGACGGAAATTTTAGAAACGTTTCCGCTACTGTTTTGTTTTCCAAAGTCACGTATCAACGAAAACGGTGGTAACTCACCAAATTTAATGTGCCAATTGTTGTTTATAATAAGCGTGAATTAGTATTGTATTCTGAGAGTCCATTCTCATTTGCATTACACTATGTCATGTTCTTCATGCCAAACATTATGGCTTTTGATACACACTCCTGCAAGTGAAACAAGTGAACCTTTTGCAACAAGCACAATGCTCACACTTGCACCTCTGTCGCTCAAAGATTGCTCTCTTGTCATTCAAGGGAGGTGAATAAGCAAAGGATTAAGCAAAGGTCAACTTGTGACAAGTCAAGCCTAAAAACTGACTCAGGAAAGTACTCTGATTTTTGTCCTCAGGAAAACTTAAAGTTCAAGGGCCATATATTGAGTATGTGAAACTAGAAGGCTACAGTGGAAATACAGCATATACTGGGTCAACTGTCAATCTTACCTGCAAAACCCAGGATTTTGATGTACAGAATATCTTTTTAAAAGACAACTTACAAATTAATGAGGACCGTGAGCAAAAACACTATGAATATTTTCATATGCCAGACAGGAAAAAAAATGTGAAGATTGTTAATCTTGAGATAAAGAATGTCACAAGAGAAGATGCAGGAAACTACACCTGTCTTGCTGTGCATGGCAATGGACTTAAAAGATTAGCATCATTTCATCTTAAAGTTGGTAAGGAACTTTTGTTACTGGCTAACATAAAACATATAATTTCAATGCCTGAATTTATACTAAAGCTGGATTATTTATCTGATTCCATACTTACATCACAACATGATTTAGCAATTAAATCTGAGATGACTTATATATTCATTGAGATGGATAAATCATCTTGTTTGATGAGAAGATAAATTTGGTGTTAAGATGAATAATTTATTAGCCAAAGACAAATTTGGCCACATAATTGTCTTGACACTGGATTTGTACCTAGATGATTTGTCCATCTCAGGCAGACCAATTAACCATAAAAATGGCAGATAATTTGTCAAGATGTTATAGGATCTGTAGGATATTAATCTAAAAGATTAAACACAACATCCATTCCCTAACTTTTTAATATTATAGTGCCAATATAACAAGCACTGTTATTGGTTCTAACAGAGTGCTTTTTGAGAGAACAAAGCACTTTTTGCATGAAGTAAACTTGCTTGAAGCCAAAAAAAAAGACTTCACCATGCTTTGTTCTAAAGCGCTAAAGGAAGTGATGGGAAGTAGGGCGCATTTGCCTGTATGCTACACTTTTTTCCAGGCTCCCAACAATTCGTTGCATATCTATGGAACAGAAGAAAAAGCATTGTCAACCTTTGCAATTGTTTATTTTGTTAAATGTAGGCAAGCACCTTAGGGAATATATAACAGATCTTGATTTTACATCTGGGCTGTCACTAAGTTGTAAGTCACCTGTAGCCTTATTCTCCACACTCGTAGCAAATTTGTTACTTAATGGGTGAATTCTATCAACAACAGGCAATTTCACCCGTAGAATCAAGGGAAAATTGATCATACTCAGCCGTAACAGCAATGATTCTGGTTGTGTGTTCCATTATTTTCGACAGTTATTACCTGTAACAATATTGCGTGACTTTGACAGGACAATCATCCTTCTGTGTTCTGGCTTTGATTTCTTTTTGCTGTGTGCAGAACAAAAAGCAGAGGGATGACGAAGAAATCTAATATGGCTGTGCTTGGGCATAAGTTTCAAATATCATAAGTTTTTGACAATTCTCTTTCATGGAACGTGTAACTCCAATTTTGTTTCCCATGAATTGTGAACGGGCCAATTTATTTTCCATGAAATGTAATCTTGACACTCCTTTACCACCCTCTTTCTCCTTGCACACACTAAAACAGACAAGCTACAGTGTATTTGCCTCAGAGTGTCAGGTAATTTTGGTTTCCCCCGTCAAGTGAAGGTTGGGGCTGTTAGGCTGCAATCCTTCGGGATTTGCAAGATGGAAAAAGAAAATAAAAAATCCTTCAGGATTTGCAAGATGAAAAAAGAAAATAAAAAATAAACATTTTAAGAGAAATTCACAGAAGTCAATGTCGGGTTTATTTAATTATTAAAAGAAACTGAGTCAACTAACAATGTTTACCTCTCAAGTTTGACTCAGCAATTTCATTTTTAAATGTAATCATCTTCATGAATGACCTTTGGTATATATTGTTTATTTTGCAGTAAATTTAACGGCCACATGTCCTCGTGGTTATTACTGTCCATTGGGAAGTGTGCATCCTTTTCATTGCCACCCGGGAACATACCAGCCACAAGTGGGCCAATCATCACCTGGTGCATGTAAACCATGTCCTGACTTCAACATAAACTTCAGCAAACCAGATCCTTTTCTAAATACTAAACCAGCAGAAAATATCACAGACTGCGATAAGGGAAACTCACCCACAGAATCTAAAGGTATTAAAAAAACTTATCTTCTAATAATGTACAAGGAGCCCTGAAAGGTTCCTAACCATGAAATCCTGAGTGCTGAGCACTTATTAGGAAAAAGGTAAGTTTTTCTAGTCGCAGTACTTCCGAGACTGCAGGTGCACACATGTAAATGATAAATTTGTTTAACAATACATATAAATATGGTACAAAATAATCATCTTTACAACTCAACATTATTGCAGTTAGAAATCACTGTTATGGATGTATGACTTTTTAATCTGCTGATTGATAAACTGATGTATCTCTGTGATCCATTTTTGGTAAATGCAAATCAACACAAAAGGTTCATGTAAGGATTTATGTTCATCATGGATCAATTCCGCCACAAACAAAAAGAACCACATGCAAGATTATTAAATAAATGAGCCACTATGCATGCTCTCATTGGTCGATAGGGGTATTTAGATGAGATTACGTAAACATGGTTATGACGTTTCAGATTTGCGCATATTTTTAAGAATTATTTTATAAAAGCAACAGAGCACTTTTTCCATGTTTACAGAGCCTCATCTTAACACTTGGAGCCTGGCTGAGAGAATTCTTGAAAGTTATGCAAACCCTTGACTACGTCTCGGGTTTGCATAACTGTCTCTAATTCCCGACCCTCCTCATGTTTAGATGAGGCTATGTAAACACAGAAAAAGTGCTCTATTGCTTTATGGAACTCGAGATATCACTGATTTGCCACAATATGAGGGTTGAGATAATTGGAACTATCTTAAGTTTTAAGTTCTAATTTTCTTTTTCCACTAGATAAACAATCTTTGCCATCAAATCACATCACACTTTGGGAGACTCTAGGAATTGTTGCTGGTGTTCTTGTTATCACCATCATAGTACTACCATTTTACTGCTTTGCAAAGAAGAAGGGCTGGCTCTCCACAAACAGCAGCAGTAGCAGGACTGCAAACCAACATGATCCAGAGTCAGTACGGTGTGAACCATTATTCCCTAATGTTGATTGTCAACGGCAAAGCTTATGTGAGAATATGCAGGATACCGAGTTTGCTCAGGTTGTGAAAATGGTCCCAGAAATAGGTATGACAACAAAGTTGTATCAAACAAGAACTAGAAGTAACTGAACCTGTTGGTAAACAGTCTCTCCTTAAGGTAGAGTTGAGGTGCAGTTTCAATGGATGGATCAAGATGGAGAGATCAGTCTAGACATGCATGGGGCTGGGAAAGAAACTACTTGGTGCATTCAATTTCATTCAAATGCTCAAAGTGGCAGTTTCAATAGTTCCATGTAGTATTATAACTGGAAATTAGTTAGAAACTGTTTTTCAAAGGATGTCTCAAAGAAACAATTTAAATACATCAAGGCAGACCTAAAAAAGAAGCATCTGGGAAACTCCTGACAAAAAAGTGGTAACTATGCTTTACTTTACTGAATGTATTTCATTTAGCCCCCAAGTCGATTAGAACCCCAACTAGAGGTCGATAAGCCCCCATTCACTCGAGAAGAACAAGGAAATTTTGGACTTCTGGTGGGAGGCTTTACAGTTAGGGGTTGATTGAGAGTGAGGTCTCTATGGGAAAATCTCGAACCTCACCTTGCCATACTTGGTCGATGGAGCAAAGTCTGGTTTGAGAGTTTTCCAGGCCGGCCCATAATCGGCCCAACTTACTTGGTCACTAGAGAAAGGTCTGGTTCGAGATTTTCCAGGCAGGCCCATAATTGGCCCATGTGCATTACAGGAGAATGCCCCAGAATTAGCCAATCAGAGTGCACTTCAAATTGGCTTCAAACACAAGCCACATATTAATAATAGTGGTCAATATACAGGTGTATGTGATAGCATGACATTTGTTACCCACAGATTTGTTTTCATTTCAGATTATGAACCCAAATATGACGTCTTCATCTGCTACAGCTATAAAGATGTTGACTGGGTGAAAGAACTCTCTGCTGAGCTTGAAAAGCGAGGCTTCATCTGTTGTATTGACTTCAAAGACTTTGTCATAGGAGCAACAATTGTGGACAACATTTCCGAAGCAATCTGCTACAGCAGAAAAACAATTGCTGTACTTACACCAGATTCTGTCCAAAGTGACTGGTGGTGTCATGAGCTGCAGAAGGCACTCACAAGGATACGGTTCCATCAGGTCATACCCATAGTGTATAAGAGCTGTGAAATACCATTGATTCTTCAAGACAGGACATACCTTGACTGGGAGAATTGCCACGTGAAACCTCACTTCTGGGATCAGCTTGAGAGAGCCTTGAGACAGCCAAATGATGGAGTGATATGACATGTTACAGAACTTCCAATCTGTGCTTTCCAGGCAAATTTTGCTAAGCAATGAATACATGGCCGAGAAAATTACCGGTTGAAACCTACTTTTGAGATCAAAAGGCAACCAAATGATGGATTGATCTGACATGTTACAGAACTTCTGATCTGCTTTCCTGGCAAATTTTGTTGTGCAGTGAGTGCTTGACTGGGAAATTTAACATGTAAAACCCTAATTTGGGATCAGCTTGAGACAACTAAATGATGGAGTGGTTTGATATGTTATGGAACGTCTGATCAGTTCTTTGTTGTTGGGCATCGATTGCTAGGGGACTAAGTTTTTGTAGTTATACACAAAGTTCCCTCCAGTTAAAAGGAACCCCTGGTACAATAGTTTACAAAGGTAGAGAAAAACAGAGGTGATGCGATTCAACCAAAACTGAATGAGGATGGTTAAAAATAAAGATTAGGGCTCCAAGACCAACTCAAACTTTATTGCAGATGCTCAATATTTATTTTACAATTTAGCTAATATGACAAAACCAAGCAACAAAAGGACAAAAACAATGGTATGAACAAAATATTTATTGAGCCTTCAAAAATATGACAATTAAGCCCCTGATAATAAGGCTCATGCTAATCATCGACTGTTCGTTATTACTAAGCTGTGGCACAAACACTAAACAAATTCAGGCTGTTATGCAGTTGGCCTGCTGCTGATCCCCATTACCTGACCTGGTCAATCATAAACAATGGTCGCAGAACAGAATGAGTGCCTATAATGAGATGCAAAAATTGTAAGACTACCCAATGTGAACGTACGGCTGTCTACATGCAATTTTTAATGGCCGTTTTAGAAATTTTGCATGCAAAAAACTGCCTGGAAAGCATGTTTTAGTATCAAAAGGAAAACTTTGGTACATTGTGTTGCAATGTCACTGACAATGTTTGAAACTTTCAAACTGCCATAAAATCTCACAGATAATAGTAGTCACCCTGATAAGTTTTCTTGCAGTCTTTACATTTCTGGCATCCATTTTGTCCTAAAACCAGATTTGATGACCAATTGACCTTCTTATAATTATTTGATAATGTATTCGCTTGCAGCCCTACAAAAGAATCATCAACAGCGAGTTCATTTTCCTAAAATAATGATCTACAGTTTTTAACTTGATGTCGATTGTATGTGGAGGAACATGGAGAACACTGGCAAACTTAGCTATGATTATCAGTTGAGTAAGGTGTGACAAAGTTTTGGACATTAAATTACAGTGGAACCCCGCCTTACCATCACCCCGTTAATACGACCACCTCGTTATTACGGCCACTTTATTCTGGCCCGAAAAAAAGCACGGTCAGTCATTTTCCTATTTAAAGAATCCCTTTAATACGACCACCCCATTAATACGACCAGTTTTCCATGGCCCGAAGGTGGTCGTATTAACGGGGTTCCACTGTAATATGGTTTTGCCACAGGCAACTTTCCTTGTTTTTAATGGTAACAATATTGTGGTCTGTAACCTCCTGTAGTGCAGTATGCTCGTAATCACACCAACGGCCAACAAGGAAGCCAGTTTATCTTGACAACAACACAAGTTGAATGTTAAAACCTGGTCACCAAACTTTCGTTGCTCAACTGATAATCGTAGTAACCATAGTTCTCTTCATTAAGCAGTTGATATATTATTAATTTCTTTAACAATGTTGTCTTGTACATCAATGACAAACAATAATACACTCACAGCAGTGAAAAGCGCACCTTGTTATATAAGTCCTGTAGAGTTCCAAAAGAAATCGAACCCACTACCCCTTCCCCACTAAACCAAGCAATCAATCTCCTCCTGGATAGTGTCAGTATAGTGATTTTCAAAGCCTGGATACACCTTGGAAAAATCAGTGAAACCTTATCACAAGCTCCCTTCAAACTGCACTCCACATCAACCTAAATGTATCAGTACTGTGGAAATACTTTAAGTCATAATTCTATCATCCGTTTCCACCAACAATAGTTCAAAATTGGTAGGAAGAGCCTGCAAATCCTGAAAGATTATTCCATACAAGCCAGTATTTCAAAGAAGCACCACTTCTGGTTGATCAAGCCTAAAGTATCCATTCCTAAGTTCAGTGGTGTTGACAACTAATGTGTTATGTAATAATCATGGAGTGTAATCACATGGAAATTTGGTATGCTAGTAAGGGTACATACCAAAAATCACACAAGTTATCTTGGCTAGAAGTTCTTATACATTGTAAGACTTAAACATGTTGAGTTAGGAGGGCTAAAATAATCCAAATACGTCTTCTGTGACTGGGTCCAAGTCAATGTCGTAGAAGCAAGGTCTTGTGGGAAGTCCTGGCATGGTGCTCATCTGAAACATTGAAATGGCAAGACATGCTTATTGACGAAGTGTGAAGTCAAGACGGCTAGATTTTGGCCAAGTTCTTTTTGTCTTCATGAACACGCAAAAAATGAATAAGACCAATATTCAGCCATTTTGACCAAACAAGCTAACTCTTCAATAAAGGATAAAAGAACACTATTTTCTTGTGAGACAAAGCGGGTAATCCTGAACAGGCAAGATGGTGCTATCTTGGCCAATCACAGGGCAGGATTTGGTTCATCTTGCACACTCATCAAGCAAATAAAAACAGTTTTGACAATTGCCGGATTTCATACCGTGAGGGCCTGGGTACAATCGGTGTATTATGGGATTAACAACACAAGACCCATATATTCAGAAAGAGCACACCGAGCTTTACAAAATCCTTAAGTTTCGTGTAAATTGCGCCAATATTGAACAAGATACAGCCATTCAAAAACGTAAAAATTTAGTAACAAATGTATGGATTGCCGGACACTTGTCCGGAAATCCATACATTTTCCGGACACTTGTCCAGAAAGCCATACATTTCTTTGCAAATTTTTTGAATGGCTGTATCTTGTTCAATAATGGCCCAATTAACACGAAACTTACAGATTTTGTAAAGCTCGGTGTGCTCTTTCTGAATATATGGGTCTTGTGTTGTTAATCCCATAATACACCGATTGTACCCAGGCCCCCGACGTATGAAATCCGGCAATGGAAACTGGAAATCTAGACATTCTGAGAGAGACCAAGAAAACTTCAATCCCACAATTTTTTAAATTCTATTCGTGCACTATTTTCTTGTAAACATTCATTTCTGGCTTGAGTCGATGATCTGCAGAAATTCATTGGGCCCATGCTCATCTGCCCAAATCATTGACAGATCAAGCATGAGCATTACAGCATAATAGCAAAAATGACTTTCACTGTCGGTCTTCAGCTGTTTGTTCAGAAGAGTGCAAATAATGATTTGTATTTGCAATGAATATTAGGATTCAGAAAAAAAACAAAACAGATGTAATTTTTGCTTTTTGCATTAAATTTTTCCATTAACATCCTGCTTAACCTCTCTAATACCATCAACATTTTCTCAGTACATCATAGCAATATTACATAACCATAATTTTACTCTAAAATTAACAATTCAACTGCATGCAAAGTACAATTCATTGGTGGATACATACAGTGCCAACCAGTGGATAAAGGAATCCAGCACCAACACTGGCTCGTACATCACGGATAGGAAGAGTGAAACCTGAGAAAAATGTACACAAAATTGGTAAACGCAAGATGAAAACCAGGATGAATTTATAGGTCAAGAAGCAGCCTAGCTTTGATCTGATGTTCAAATAGTAATGGGATCTACCTTTAGGGCATCCTTTCAGTTCAGGGTTGTGAGAGAGTGACAAATGAGTCTTGGCCATGCAGATTGGCAAGTCATTAAAACCCTTCAATGAATAAAGTAACACAATGAAGTTAGTTAAAGCACTTGACTGGCAACTAGCAGATGTCAAGGAGAAAAAGGTAGCAATGAAAGTAATTTCTTGGATTGCTTAAGACTCAGAACTAATTTTACAACCATGATTTGTACCCTGGTATTGTACAACAAAGTGAACCAACCAGGTGGCATCTCCTACTGCTGTCAAAAAAATTGGTAATAAATTATTAATAAAGAGGTCCTGAAACTGACTGTCAGTAAGCTCCATGCAGTTTACCAAAAGGCTACTGACAAGTTACAGACAGTTTTCTAAAACAAAAAGTTTGCTGAAGAATAGAAACTAACTTACTGACAGAAAAAAAAAAAAAAATAATAATAATAATCAACTTTATTTATAGAGGGTAACACACAACAGTAATCACTGACAAACTAGTGGCCCTCATATAAAATATACAGAAAAAAGATAAAATGTTAAAAGTTAAAAATATAAAAAGTTTCTTAAAACGAGCAATGACAACATGAAATGTAAAAATACGAAAACTATAAGATGCATTGGGTCAAGGCCAACAGTTAGAACATGAGAAATTGAAAAATTAGGTGATAAAATGATCCAATTCCTTATAACTGTCCATAAAATGTTTGAAAATTGATTTTTTAAAACTTGTAAGAGTAGACTGGCTTTTAATATGTGCAGGCAACATATTCCAGAGGCGGCTAGTTGATACTGAGAAAGACCTTCCACCCTCAGTCTCCCGTTTGAATCGGGGGCAGATAAGGTTTAAGTGACCATGCCTGCTTGATCTTCCATTCACGTCTGTAATCACGTTGGCTGACAAATGGCCAACAGTCAGCTGACAAATGACTGAAAGTTGGCAGACAGCTGGCTGACAGAAAGCCAGCAGGTTGTTTGAGGAGCTGTTCTTATAGATTACCAGAAATTCTATACTTGCAATGCAACTTTCTTGAAAACACTTCAAAGTGAAGATACATGATTGCACTCAAACACATCTGGACTCACCTGCTTTTTATAGCGTTCAACTTTCTTCTCAGCTTCGGGCAACAGCTCAATGTCATCTGCTCCATAAATCTTCTGGGCAATAATTCTCATCTTATCTTCAATTGGCAACTAAAAGGAAATGGGGGATAAAAACCAAATATATATTGAACTTTGGCCAACATTACCGGACACTTCATAAGTGTCAACCACCAAGTGTATTGCAGCAAATGAGTTGTAAAATCTGCACTGGACTAGCATCATATTGTCATAAAACTGGTGTGAGGGGGTACCTCATCATATACCTGGAGGGGAGGGGATGGAGGTCACCTCAGATTAGCAACATAATATTTATCCAGGGGTAGCGCAATAATTGGAGTTGCTTCATGTTACGGAAAATGCAATGAGGTCTGGCAATGTGGCCACTTTGACCTTTTTTGACCGTTTTTCTTTGTCTGTGTATGTGTTTGTGTGTTTTACCCAGCACTACTAACCTTCACATCATACAGGAACTTGAAGTCAACAGGTTCTTCTACTGCTTTTAGCACTGCATCAGCTAAATTCACAGCACCCTTACCTAAAGATCCAGAATTTACTTCTGTTCAGTAAGATGTCACTGGTCAAACATGGTTACCATGAGGGGAAACAATTGATATCTTCACATCCAGTCAATTCGCCGACACTTTTTACAAGTTCTTAAAATATCACAACAAAGTCAATCTTGCTGGTCTTGATAAATGTTTTTGATCTTATATTATTACCATTAGTACTAACTTTTACTTAATTGATGCATGAGCAAAATTCCCTCAACTAGTCATACAGTGTACATGCAGTTAATGTATGGAACCACAAAGGAGAATTTCTATGTCAATACCTCCGTCTGCCCAGTGAGTGCACTCCACAGCATCATACGCTCCAGCCTCCTTGGCAAGCTCAACAACCAGAGCTATCTCTGCATCTGTGTCCGTCCTAATAGAACAATATATAACAAGTGACTCTGGGAATATATCAGAGTTGGAATAATATATAATGTAACATAAATCTTATTTATAGTGCCCCTGCACTTAGCTCTACAAGTACTAGCTTAGCTAGCTCACAGGTATGCCACTGAAACAAAGGAACAAATATTTCAAATAAAGTAAAGTAAGATGTTAGCTAAAAATCCCAACTCGCAGGAGGCTAACTAGTTGGCTATTTACAAAGTGTGACAGAGGATTTGAACTCCGGACTACCGAGAAACAAATCCCACTAGTGGCAGGGTGGAGCCTGAGTCAAATCCAAAACCTCCAGATTACAACACAAGTGCCCTAAACCACTTGGCCACAGTGCTTCCAAAGAGTCAATACCAACAAGCAGACTACACCATAACCATGACTAAGTATACTAACAGTTCAATTATTGTATGTAGTACAAAAGCTTACTTATCATGACCAGTCTGAAAGCAAGTACCACTTGAATGAGCTCTCATCTCTGAGAGCTATTGAGTTTTCACTCAGGTCTTAAATAGGGTGTGAAAAATCACACATTTTGGTCCAAAATAGGGTACAGGTTTCAAGGTTTGGGCTACACGCATCCTGTCAGTTGGTTAGGCATTGTCCAGTAGTAGTTGAACATGTATTTTGTTACAATTGTATATGTATTTGTGTTTAATATGTGTGCATGATGTGAGCGCATTCTTAGTCGCATTCTTAATAACTGGTGCCCAACAAAACTTTTGGGAGTATACCCACTCCCTCAGGAATGAGCCCAAGGTACATGATGCATAAAGAGGTATCCATTTTGTAACACAGGTTTGACAATAATTATTATTATTTTGGAGGATACCAAAAGGGTAAAATAATGTCACTAAAAACTTGCTTCCTTGACTGAAATCAACAGTGCCACATTGGCACTTGTTCCTTTCTAAAACAGCTAGATTGGTATTGTGACATACCGAAATCTGTTGACAGCAACAACTGCATGAACTCCAAAGAATCGGGCATTCTCAATCTGCTTGGCGAGATTCACCATCCCATTTCTAACAAGGTCTAGGTTCTGAAAAAGATTGGGAAACATGATTGAAAACAACATTAAAAAGTTAATAATGATAAGCATGATCACTCTGGCTGAGAGGGCATCAGAGTCCTGGGAGGGGATTCCCACACAAAAAGGTTGGGTATGCTTGCTTAGGGGTATAAATCAAGAATTCTGGTCTCACTTAGGGTGTTCATGCAACTTTTTACACTGCTCAAGCATCTTTTAGGGTGCACTTAAAGAACTCAAACAAAAACTTAGTCCTGTTTACAGGAGGCAGCGTGGCCGAGTGGTCAGTGTGACCAGTACGTGTACCTGGATTTGTTTCCTTTTACATGCTTGTAAACAGGCAACTGGTTTGCCTGCAGCCAGTTGGGATTCTTAACAATGTTATGTTCAATTTGAAATTTTTGTTTCAGTTGTTTGCTCGGACCCACTAGCACTTGTGCTATAAACACTGCCAAGGGTAAACAAATTAACTTAAAGGTTATTTATTCATAGGCTCCACTGGAGTTAAGAGTCTGCCCTACTAGTGTGGCCACCTTTCCTGCAATCCAGCCTATTCTGTTTTAAGTGGCATCTTTTAGAAGTCAAATAAAGGTCAAGCCAAACGAAAATTGGTTTACTTCAAATTTTCAGAAGAGCAGGTCCCCAACCAGTTCATGTGGAATTCCCCCCAGATCGTACAAAGCTGAGAAAAGCAACATACCTCAGAAGTATATTCAGGAGGGAGTGGTTTTCCTGCAACAACCTGTAAAATTTAAAGAAAAAGTGATGCTAACAGTACAATACTTGACATGAGAAAAAGAGACATTCCAAACGTAAAATTCAACTGTTCTTAATCAGTGGCTGCAGCCGCATTATGGGAGTTAACTGGGTTTACTTTTTAGAAACCAGGCAAAAATTCACTTTTAAAACTTAATTCAGTTGAAGGTTGGTCAAGATGATACAACAGGGTTATATGTTTGTGTGGAGCTGCTGCTAAATAGGTTATGAAGGTGAGTGAACTCAACTGATGTCATGAGATTCTGAATAAATCATCAGATATTGAGGACCACGGTTTTGTATTTTTTAAATTGCTTCTCTGTTCTTGTTTCCTTCAGATTCTCTGCACTCATGGCTACAGCAGTCTCTCTTCCTTCTTATGTGCTCTACAAACAAATTTCTGAGGCAGTTCTTTCAAAAATGATGATGTTGATTTTGTAGACATCAGAGTGTTCTCCATCACAGTCAAATAAATCATGCTTGAATTTGAATCTATAGAAACTAGAAACCCACTTAATAATATAAATGCACAGTAACTAAAATCTACAGCAACTCAATGAACAGCTGAAATGTGCAGACACATCACAATTTTTTGGTGACTTGGTTAACCATAGTTACTATTGATTAAATAGAAATAACCCTGTTAACTCTTGTAGCGCAGCTGAGGCCAGTATAAATGATTATATAGCTAAGTTAATTAAAGTTTAATGAAGTTTCTAATAAGCTGCATTAACATATTGTACATGTAACACAGGAGTTTTATTAAGGGCCAAGCACCAGGCCATTTGACTGGCTGTGAAGATGATTTGCACACCTGGTTTGACAATCTAGAAGAAAGTTACTCTTATAATGAGGTTATGTCTGCTTTTGAAAACCAGGAAAAGAACCATCCCACCGGAAACATCACACTAATAAAACCTCTGGTAACAATGAAGCTATGTAAGACAACATTGCAACTGTACAGTGAAGATTATTAAAACATTTTGTTATATGCCTTGTATTTGTGGCAGATATAACAAACACTCTGATTGGCTAAATCTTAGGGTAATTATTCTCCTGTAATGCCAATGGACTGATTATGGTATTGTAAAAAAAGCTATATATTACACAACTTATTAACCTCTAACGTTTAGTCTCCTTGGGAAATCTCAAACCTCACACTTGCCACATTGACCGGCAATCGCTCCATCAATAGAGCAAGGACTCAGTTTGAGATTTTTCCCTAACAAGCTCACCCTTGGTTCATAGGTAGTCACTGATTAATAAATGTATGTTGCCCCCATACCTTTGGTCCTCCACCATGCATTTTCAATGCTCGGACAGTTCCTACTATGATAGCACAATGCGGCGTTAAACCTGCATGTTGTTGAAAATAAAAAAATGCTATCAAGGACTGCTGGAAAGGCAGCAAAAGTACTCAACTAGTAAGTTAAATCTGATATTAATAGCTGTTTGAAATTCCACCTCTATATCATCTGGAAATAGAGCTTCACATGGGCAACTAATGATACTGATATCAAGAGGCCAGCCTTTGCAGGATTGGTGGTTTTAGATTTAAAATGTCGATGGCACAATTAGTACATACATGCATACATGACCTTTATTAACGTGTCGATATGTACAAGATTTGTTTGCTCAATAAAAGTAGCTGAACATACCACTGTATCTGCACTTGATGTTAAAGAACTTCTCCATTCCAATATCAGCTCCAAAACCACTTTCAGTGACTGTTGAATGAAAGAAGCACTTTTTTGTTATTAGGTTTACAGTGACTACATGTACTCCAATCAAGGCCACTTTTAATTAGCAAATTCTTTACAAAGTGACCCAGTGTTTATGCATTAATATAATAAAGTTGATCACAATTCTATTGCCAAGGGTACTTTGTTGGAATTACAAGTTTAGTTCGTTAAATTTGTGGAAAATTTTGTCAAGCTACCTTGATTTGCGTAGTCGCACTGTAAGCACAACTTCAAGAAGCTCGGAAACAGACCAAGGTCAAATAGGAAAGATAACGATACAAGATTGACTTGGTAGAGTCGTGACATGCAGGGGCTTCATAAACAATTTCAGCAGTATGGGTACAGTGGTTTACTAGATGGCACACATCTTGAACTGAATTTTTTATGATGAAAACATTCCACTAGATGGTCAAACCAGCCAGGTAAAATCCCCATGATTTAGTAGAAATCCACAATCCTTCCATTGGGGTGGGGCAATAGTCCAGCACAGCATTTTATTCCATACTTTTTCAAGAGTTCCAATGTCTGTACAAACCCTGCCACTTATACTCCTGGGTAGAAGGAAACACTGGATGAAATCAAAACCACTGCCAGGCTCAAACAGTTTGTCATCTGTAATTTTACTAAAAGTACTCAACAGCCTTTTTCCCCTAATCTTACTAAAAGTGTACCTCACAGTACTGCATGCACATATATTAACAGTACTAATATGCCTGGCCTTTGATATACTTACAAACAAATCCATTTGGTCCAACTAATTTTAAGGCAATTCTATCAGCCAGAATGGAAGAATTTCCATGGGCAATGTTAGCAAAGGGCCCTGCATGCACAAAAACTGGGGTGCCCTGATAAGAGTAAAATGATATAAATTTAGATTATGTAAAAGTATTTACAACATTACTGCAGTATCTGACCATCTATTACCCAACAACACCATTACTAAAATCTGAAGTTAAAGCTTCATCATGTCACAAGTGTAGCACATGGAAAAATCTGACTCCAGAAGGGATACAGACCCATGACCTTCCAGATCCCAGGCAAGCGCACTGACCACAGAGCTACAGATACTCTAGCGTGTCGCATGGTGAGCTGAGCTGTTATCTACTGTAGGTTCATCTGTGAAATGCTTCCAACAAACCACTAGGATCAGCAATGATGACAGCATCATGCAAGCAACCGATAATGAAAGATGGTTTATTTTTATGTCAATGAATAAAGGAGACAGATATTAATGTTCATTATAACTCAAATCAGTAATCACAGTTTTTGTGTTTTACGTTATACCAATATTCCCCACGGCAGTCAGAGGCTTGATTTTAGCCTCAGAGTAGCTAATTTCTACCTTGCAAAGCACGCTTATGTAGTAAATTCAGGAAAACATGCATGCACTAGCAGTCCTGTAAATTTAGTAATCTATTCAGCCCATCATCTCAATGCAAATAATTATTGTTTAAATGGTCTTTTAGCGAGCTTTGGATGTTAACCCAGTACAGTTCAAAACTGTTGATGGCAATATCAAAGATGTACGCTGTAAACCCACCCTCCAAATCTCTAAGATAACATCCCTGGGAAGGAGGTTATTACAAAGTGACATCTCACATTGATTTACACAAAAGGGCATATGGCTGGACAGTAAATCACATGATCACCAACTTTTCTAAACAGCAGGGCTCCACTCATGTGCCTTCAGCATGCAGGAGCTATTTAATTACCTTTAATAATTGATTTCTTACCTCCAGAGTCTGCATCAAGTTGGGTTTTATTGTATCCTTCATTAGAACTGTCAGTGCACCACCAACTCCCTGCAAGGGCAAAAGAATTTAAGTTGTATTTAAAAAATTTATTGATTTTCTGCCATTTCATGACAGAAATGCATGTACTTTCAAAGTTTTTCTCAAAGGCAGAGTGGCAAAGAAAGAATACCGCCATATCACAAGATATTGGATATAAGTACACAGTATTGTTACTTTAGAAATTTAGTATGTTTTTAGCATTCTCACTTATTTGTTAGTAGTTAACTAACTGGGCTTGACTTTGGCCACCAGCTGCTGTTGGAGAAAGGAGCCTGGTATGCTCCTCCCAGAGCTCAGTCTCTTCTCGGTGAGGAACACAGACTGGACTTGAGTGAGACTTACCAGATCATCAGCTGTGACAGGTTCCCCCTCCTTATTACTGGCTACAACAATGTTACCAAGCCTATAGATCGAAAAGGAAAGCATGAAATTTTAAAAGCCATGTTATACTTCTCTGATCTGTACCAATCAAAACAGTTACTTTTTTTATGCTACTTTCAACTATTAGAAATATTCCAGAGACATTGTGAATGAAGGAATCCAATGTGCACTGAGCATGCTTGATAATAAAGAGAGTAACTCAAAATGCAGCAACATTTAAAAAAGTTCACTTGCTACGAAGTGTTATTTTCTACTGGCTGTGGAAAATGGTTTTCTCAGACACCACTGGATCTCAGGGCTAATAAAAGTAATATGGTTTGCCAAGTTCAAGTTTCAAGTTTTGTTATTTTACACTGTTTACGGACGAGAGGCCTGCCAGGCCGGCAGTTGTTATTGTTACTTTCTGTGATAGTCTGACTTCCCCACCCACCCCTCAGAAGTTTAATTAGTCTTTTTCAGCACCCTTTTGAGATGTTAACCATATCATTGTGCATTAGTTCTGTCTTTTCCACTCAAGACTGTGCTTGTTTTGTGGAGTTGTTTTGTGAATAAAGGTAATAGACTGGCTGCAGTTAGCTTGACATGGCTCCCAGGGGTTGTGAGAATGGAAAATGGCATGAAAACAAGAATATGTATGAGGCAAACCTTGTCCTCATGTCCTGAAGGTCAGTAGTAAGCGCCAAAATGGCCATGATCTCACTTGCAACAGTGATGTCAAACTGGGTCTGTAACAAGTAGACAAAAAGATCAAGATTCATTGTGAGGAAAACTTAGTGTGCAAGTGAAAAATTCTGTTTATATTGATATTCCCTATCCTTCCTGGACAACCTACAACCTACAATTTAGTCCAAGATTTTAGCCACCAATGCAAACTGAGTAAAATATAAACCTACTGAATTACCCGATTGGTCAAAATTAGTGGGCTGTATTTTAATATGTAGAGCCTGCCAAAATTTAAAGCTGCTTTTATTGTCAATATGTTTCGCGATTTATCACCACGTGTTTATAACTTTTACAATGGGAAAGGTTTTAAACTCTCTTTCTTTAAATTACTTTAAATTGCGTAGTAAAATGTGTTAACAGTTACATGTAAAAACCATTTCAAATTGACTCATTTTACTTTCAACATGGGACCAAAATTTAAAGCCATTCCACATGAATAAAAAGTATTCTCCAACCTGTCAGACACAGTAAAAATATTGTATGTTACTGTTCAAATCTTGATGTTTCCTTCGACTTTGTCTCGAATTCTTCTCGACTTTGTCTCGGGAAACATTGAGATACTCGGGAAACAAAATTCCCTGTTCCCCTCGGGACCAGGCATTAAGTGTTAAGTATGGACCTTGAACTTGGCTAGTAAAGAAATACAAATTAACGATTGTACAATGAAAGAAAAATCGAAGGAGATTGCAACAGATCTTGTTTGACTGTATACCTTAGAAAACAAATTTAAATCTCAGGAGACATAAGTATTTGTTTGTAATGAGGCAAGGTTTTGTTATTTAGACCCATGCAATAAGTAATAATATTTTTACAACTGCTAACATTACATTTCAAAGCAAGTATTTGACAAAATTTATTTGACTTAAAATAAACTCAGCCACCAGTTTTA
Source organism: Platygyra sinensis (assembly GCA_019787425.1). NCBI lineage: Eukaryota > Metazoa > Cnidaria > Anthozoa > Scleractinia > Merulinidae > Platygyra > Platygyra sinensis. The sequence goes on along the minus strand of JAHPZR010039771.1, from coordinate 23,770 downwards.
TAATCCCTTTAAAATGTAAGAGAATCTTCAAATTATTACTTGTCGAGTGTTGTTCTTCTCTGTTGGTGACTGACCAATAGTGATCTTTCGTAGAAATCTGTCATTGGTGTCAATCACTGAAACAAGGAAAATCATCTAAGTATTTTAATTGTAAGTTGCAGTCAAGTAATTTGCAAAGGTAACTTATTCAAGGCAAAATCCAAGTTGGCCTCATTTTAAGGCACTGGCATTTTTTACCCAAAACTACGTTTATTGCATGTAAGAGACTACTGAGAGGGCCAATAGCTGAAATCAGTGATTCAGAGCACCTTATTGCTGGGCAAATAATTTTCTACGTACTGGACTCATATACATTAACAGCTCTTCGGTTTCAATCATAAAGTTGAGCAATAAATCTTCTATGATTCTGACATGATTATAATTAGCTTACATGGGTTTCATTAAAGGCCAGGCACCAGACAAACTGAACAGCTGTGAGAATGATCTTGCCGACCTGGTTTGACAATCTAGGGTAAGTTTTTCTGATAGAGAAGTTCAGTTCAAAGGTTTTACCTGTCTGCAAGAACCAGTCGCCCCCTGCTAAAAATGTTAACACTCCTGTCTAAGGTTGCAGAATATCATACAGTACCTCGCTGGAAGGTTATGGTGTCTGGGTCAATGTCTAGCCTTGCAAACTTGGAGATCTCTTCAGGTGTCAACTCATTAGGGTCTGTTTTATCAATCCCAAGTTTCTGATGACAAATAACCAAACCAAACCAAAGTAACAAAGGTCAGAAACACTGTCCTGTATCACCCTTATCTTGGAGTAATCCTTTCAAACCCACACTAAAAATATTGATTCTCCTTTACGGTTTCCATACTTTTCTTTTCATGTCAGTTTTGGGAATTTGGTAACACATCACAATGCTTTCCCTTATTGATGTCGTCTCTATTCTCACCAGCTGCCTACATGACATATCACTTACAAGCTATATTTGAAAAGGTTGACAAAAGGAATAAAATTATGTTAAATTCTGTTCTGCCATGATTGATCTACTAGCTCTCTGCTGTACTAAGTTGGCAAATTAAAGTAACTTACATGTAACTAACGAGTTATCAACCTGACAATATTTACTGATTCAAAAGTGATAGACTTGCAAGACTTGATTAATTATTAGCTTAGCATTGGGGAGGGGGGGGGGGGGAGCATGTTGTTATACAGCCCTGTGTTTGCTCTTGACTGCTAACTATATGTAAAATGGTTAGAGAAACCAGACCCATCAAATAACAATCAACTCTTGACACATGGACCATGTTTAGGTTTAGTGTTAAAAAAGATGTTATGAACAGACCAGTGGACTAACAGAGATATACATGTAGCATGCATGATACAATGTATAATATTTTTACCTTCAGTCTACCAAGCATAATGTTAGAAAATTCTCTTTTTCCATTTTTCTCTGGTACAAGCCTGCTAAAGAGAGCCTTGAAAAGAAAATATACCATTCATAAACTAAAAGTACCATTTTATTATATTTCAAGACGTTGTGTGCTGATATTTCAGTTAGTGTATCTCCCTCTGGATCCAAAGATGTCATTGTCAAGCCCTGGCTACATTCCTTGCTCATGATAAGTTGTTTTACAAATTGTCCCCCTCCTACTATGTATAACTGGGTACCAGTGAACTTTTGAACATGGCAACTGAGCCCCAGTTGAAGGGTTTGGTGCAAGACTGCCCATAGTGCCTTTTTCCGGTGAAATTTCTTTTCCGTCAAAAGTGCCTGAATTTTTGCATGTGCTTTTCAATTTAGTAGTAGAATTAATTCCCCTGTATTTTTGGGGGGGCTGGTACACTTTACATCATGCTCCAAATATAGATCAGTTGCATTCAGCCAATTGTTGTTTTTGCAGGCACACATTGATAAGAAACATGTTTCCAGACATTATAATTTGAAAGTAGTGGAATGTGAAAGAACAAGATAATCTTGTTAGGCATTTCCTGTTGTGCCAATTGAGTCAGTTACTTAGACTACTCAGAGTGCAGAGAAAACTTCATTTTTAACATACCTCATCTGTTTGAGTAGATTCATGGAACATTCTTGTATCAATAGCAGCAGCTGAAATAGAAACAGCCAGCTCACAATGATTTGATATAATTCTGGTCTCACATGAAACCTAGTATATTACAATCTCCAGCTGGGAACAGTGCTAGCCAGCAGGCTGTTAAATAGGATTTGGAAAGTGAACATCTTAACTTCTATGTGGGGACTAAGTTTACAGCTCCACCCTCTTGGGCGAGAAGGGTAGCTGAGGGCATGCTCCTCTGGAAAATTTGCAAAAAAATATCAGTTTTTAGCATATACATGTATTTACATGTGTATAAAGAATCCACTGAGATTAAACAATTATTGGATGAGGTTGAGCATGATATCATGAATTATCAAAAGTGAGGTCTGTGTTATCTACCGAAGCCTGAGGCAGATAACACAGACACGAGGTTTTGATAATTCATAATATCATGCGAAAACTGTATTCAATAATTGTTTTATTATACATTTTTCACATAATTCATCCTCAGAAACAGAAGCGAAGCGTTCAGCCATTTTGTTTCTAAGGAGAACACTCCAAGGGGCTTAGTAACCAGGCAGACATTGAACTTGACATGATAAATGCAATATCTGTAGCAGATATTGCATTTATCATGTCAAGTTCACAAGCTATTGTGAATTGATTGAATGCTCTCGACCAATCAGATTTTTCATAGTGAGGCTGATGTATAATAATATATTTAATTTGCCAAGTAAACACAATATTTTTAGTACTCTCAACCCTATAAAATAATCAACAATCCCAATGCAACCACGACAAAACAAACATATCTCCAAAGACTAGAATACCTGGATTTCTATCAAGAATTGGGGTCACTTAAATTCATCGTTCAAACAGTAAATAAAACTGTCCATAGCCACCTCATAAAAGATTGTTGGAAATTCCAAGGGAGTGGGAGATAACTAAAGCCAAGCTGTTTAGGCCATGTATGAAGCTAAACTGTCTAGAAATTTTGTAAGGGTGAAGAATGGAATCAATATTTTTGGGAACAATGCAATATTGGTTCCCGTATTTACTGATTGTATTGTTAGCTTTGCTGCATATGAAACAAACTTTTAAGGACATTCATGTCCAAAATGTTTCTATATAGATTCTTAAAAAACCTTGCCATGCAGTAAGGTAAACATCAGCTTTGGCCAAAAAGGCATAATCAAAGTGCCTATGAGCCACTAAACTTTGGAAACTGGACTGACTGTACCCAGTCCTCTACTTGCCTGTATTCTTAGCATGCACACTATATATATATGACATGGCATGACATTGTGACATGAGTAATGTTCGCAGCAAGGGTGTGCAGAAACAAAGGGCAGGAGCGTCCTTAAATTGGAATTCAGTCTTAGTAAGAGAGCCATTCTTGTACATGGTGCTTAATATGTACCCTTTCCTAATAATTGTTATATACTGTACATGCACAGGCAAACTGTAACTTATGATTTACTTTTATTTACCACTTACCCAAAAGATTGTTTGATGCTGTTATGGCATGAATATCACCGGTCAAATGGAGGTTAAACTACAAAAACCATAGTAGAGCAAGTTTAACAAAGGACATAATTTATTTTTTAAAGGTTTATTAAAATACACACTGAACTGTTTGAAACTTGCCAGGATAATTAAAAGGTCATATATGGAAGTCAAATAGCTAGTTGGCAAAATTTGCTTAAATAACTTTTAAAATTTGTACCGTAGAAAACTTTTATCCAGGACACTGATAAACCATTCTGACCATATGAAATAATACTTGGTATCTAGAGTGATACTGACCTCTTCCATGGGTATAACCTGAGAGTATCCTCCACCTGCTGCACCACCTAAAATGATATAGTACCATATTATTTACGTAATCAGCTTGCAGCCAAGTGAAAACTACATGTACTAAATCACAATAATAATTAACAAGTTGACATTGTTTGACAGTGAACTCCTGGCTTGTAAGGAGCAGTTTAGCAAAAAGCTTTCAAGTGATAAATAGTCTACTTGTCATCTACATTAATTTTTGTACATATTTTGCATTGAAAACATGTACATAATCCCCATTATAAAGACGGTTCAGCAAATCAGTGTGGAAGGAAATGTACTGAGATTGCATACTGTCTTAGTACTATGAAAGAGGTTATATCTACCTGTATCCCAATTGAATGGTCCAGATTTACTTTTACAATTATTCTAACCAAAATGCAACCTTCACTGAAAGTGTTCATAATGTGGATCACTTAAAATACCTTTGATGCCAAATGTTGGGCCCTGGGAAGGCTGTCGAATACAAGCAAAACAGTTCTTTTTCAGGTGGGCTCCCATTGCCTGTGCCACGCCTATAGTTGTTGTACTCTTTCCTTCTCCAAATGGAGTGGGGGTCATACTGGAAAAGAAGGTTATTACAAAATTAATGTTTATTTAATATTTTATGTAATATGTCAGATTAATCTGCCATTGATTAGTTCCTACTTGTGATCAATTGGAGGGTAGATGCATATATGATATCATTAACATTTCTTTTGTGTTTTTCTTTTGTTATAGGTGACAAATATACGTGGAATCACTATTGCCATGTGTCTGTTCAGTAATTTCAACCATGCAGACTCCTAGTCAGTAATGCAGTCAATTTGTCAAGTACACAATAACACAAGTAGAGAACATTTAATAATTTATGAGACCCTCAAGGAGTCCGTCATGCAGAGAAAAAACAGTGTTCAACTGGACAGTCATTTGATGAGTTCTGCTGTGTTAAAAACAACTTCACTTACCCAGCAACAACAACATATTTTCCATTAGGTTGGTCCTTCAGTCTTTCCAAAACAGTAAGGGATACCTTTGCTTTTTTGTTTCCATAAAGGTCAATCTACGGAAAAACAAAAACAATACAATACATCAGAGTGTTACATACGTATGTATGAATATCTGAAAATTCATACACCAGTATTTGTACTGCAGAGAATGATATGAAGATAGAGTCTTGATCAATCATCACAGTCATGCACACAACTTATTAGGAGTTGTGAAATTAATCCTGAAAAAAATTCAGGCCTGAACGGGATTCAAACCCATGACCTCTGCGACACCAGTGCAGTGCTCTACCAAGTGAGCTATCAAGCCAAATGAGAGCTTGTGAGTTTGTAATACACCCATTGAAGGTGAAGAATACCAGTAAATATATGAAAATTTATATATTTGAACTGTGGAGAATGATATGAGAAGCGTTATATTCACACAGTCTGATAAGTGGAAATGTGGACAGTTTTGATGTCTCTGATGTCAAGCTATTAAAATGTGACTTGTAATATAATGCATTAACAATCCCAAAATTGTCTTGGACATCAAAGCCCTTAATTTACGGTACATAGGATGAGGCTGGGTGTTTTGGCATTCTGGAACAGATATTCCTAGTCATTAAGATGTTCTACATAGTTCTCAACTTTAAACTGCTCCTTCACCTATCCAACTTACTGTTAGTAATAAACACTCGGAAATATCACTTTTGATGATGTCTTCCTTTCACCAGTATCATGGATTTCATTATGAGGATCAAAGAAAAATGCCAACAACTATTATGGTTGCATTTCCATAACAACCACATACCTCCTCAAATGAAAGTCATACGTTTATATGCTTGAAATAATAAACAGTCTTTGGCAGGTATTTTTCTTACTTAGAGGTTTAGTGCCATGTTCAATTCTGGTTACCTCATAGTCGAGAATTGTAGCTTCCTTTGCTACTTCTGCAATTTTCTTTGGCATCTGCTGCTTTGATATTTCAATATCACTAGAGAAGGAGCAACACAAAATTATTATGAAATCCAAATGGTAGAGAAAGATAGTCCCTTCCATACAAATATTTTATGCAAATTTGAGAGACAAAAGTGCAGGGGATTTTAAATTCTGCTTCTTGTTTTCACCAATTTAATTAATTATAAGTCAGAGCTATTTCTAACCGGCATCGTGACAAGATCAGAGCAACTGATAACAATCATTACCGCTAGTTATTATAATTTTTGGCTTCACAGCAAGGCTATATTTTAAAACAAATAACTCTTTGTGAGCTACCTTCGCCATAGGCTTGATTACCAGCCATTGTTTGGGAAATGAGCCTGTGCTCCTCCCCGAGGAGGGACGCAGACAGCGCGAGAGAGCGGTGCAATCGAGCCTACCTTACCCAATACTATGGCCCCGTCCACAAATATCTGGATATTTTTGAATCCGCAACTTTTTCTTTTGAGATTCAGCTTCCGTCCACCAGCTCAGGCAAATCCGTATCTTCAAATTTCCTCTCCCGAGTGGAAAATAACGAATACACAAAGAATCCGAAAACATGTGGACAGGGAAATTTTTGAATCTGGAAAGAAAAAGTTGCGGTTTCAATAATATCCGGATATGTGTGAACGGGGTGCAAGAAATCACTCTGACCAATCCCAAAGGACCTCTAGAATCCAATGAACCAACCACACAAAACTCAAAGGAAATACCTCTTGCTGACATTAACCATGGGAAAATGTATGCAAGCAAGTTGTATGTGGTACTTGTTTTACTTCTGACTGGATCAAGTGGCAGGAGTACGTTTCAAACAATCACATGGCATAAGGGTGCAAAACCAATATCTTTTTGACAGTAAAGTGAAAACCACTCTATGACCAAAAGTAACAGACATACCTTGGTACAGGTCTTTGGAGATTGAGGGGTAGATAACGAATATTCCAAGGTCCACCCTGCAAAATGAACTTATCAGCAAGCTAAAAGGATTTAAATGCATAATTCAAAGACAATACCCTACAACATAAGCCAGTTGATCTCAAGCAGTCATCCCTCACACCAACATTAAAAACTGGACAATGAGCTCCACAGCATCAATTAAAGCAATTCAAGGTAATTTTTCGACCAAAATTTCTACTACCCTATCCAATAGGCTTCCAAAAATTTGATGTACAGCACAAGTCTACACTGTACATTGTCATGAAATACACTTGTATGTTCCAAAGTGAACAAAAGAATCTTTCAAGCACTAATAAAATATTGTACTTCAATCTTCACAGTAAGAGAATTCCAAAATAACCAGAAAATCCTGGTTCATGAACATTTCCAATACCACAACTCTTTCTTGGAATCTCGCTTTCTAAATGATCTTGATCAATCTATAGCTGTCACAAAATTTGATGATAAATTTGGCCGACTTTTAATAATGATTTGAATTAAGAATAGAAGAAAACCCCAGTTTCCGTAACTCTAGAAGACTTCAATGAACAAGTTTTGGAAGAAACAGCAATGAAAGTAAGGAAGGGCCCTGCTAAGGAGGATACAAGACAGTCATCCACAAAACCGCAAAAAATCCACATACCAAGGTTCAAATTTGATGCCAAATCCACAAACCACAAACTCCACTTCCACAAAATACACCACAGTTATCTACAAAGGGAGCAGTGTCTATAGAAAAGCATCAACAAGGTAACTGAAGCAAGAATGACACACAAAGTACAATTTATTTCAATCACTTGAGTTCAGTGTACATGTTTTTTAACACTCTATATTACATGATAAAAGAACTATTCATCACTTGGAGTAACATATTGTTCAAAACATGATGTTAAAATGTAGCTTATCTTATTTTAAATTCCAAGCTTGTATGTATGCCATACATGTATATGCAGCTGAGAGTGTGACTAAGATGAATTGCCCTTATAGTTTATTCTAGTTGTCATACTCCATTCCCATACATATGCTAGAGCTGTTTAATAAAGCTGTGATATCAATGCAAAAAATGATGGCCACAACCCAACTGAAGCCCATTATGAATTCCCTTCACTGCTCCTTGCCATGTACATGCAAGAGTAAATGGCAGGTGCATTTCTAGCTCAGCAGCTGCACATGTGGGTCAACCTTGTCTGTTTTTACACTCAAACAAATGCAGCTTCTTCTTGCAGCTTCAAAAAACCTAACACCCTTGTTTACAATGATGATGACATGTACTGTATATTTGCCCAGCCTGTAAAACTGTTATTTTAACCTGGGTGAATAAACAATTAATGACAACATACCAGCATGCATTGTAATTATCCTACAGTCAGTATCTGTGTTGTAACATTGTAACTAATTACTCAACTTACACATCATTTGCTACAAATGACATTGTTTTCCATTTGCCATTTGCATTTGAAATTTCATTATCTAGCGTAAGGAAAGGACCTGGACAAAGTGATGTACGTGACTTGTACTCTAGCAGTCTTCCCATCGCTGTACTAATTGAGCAAAGTTGCTACTGCAATACTATGGAAAAAAATAAACTACAAACAACTGTACATTATAGAATCTAAAGAGAATCCACAGCAACAGACTGACACAAACAAATTTAGGCATGGTAACATCTGGCAGAAACAACTTATATCTGCTCTTTAAAATGTACACTAGTCTGGAAAAGAAGATGCCGCAGTTTATATAAGAATACAGGAAGAAACTAACCTATTCAGTCTCCTAACAATGAGGAAATAAAACAATGACGACACTATAAGCTAGCAAGGATTATGCTATGGCCAGTGCTTCTGCTTCTGCTTATCTGCACTACCAGCAATGCTTCAAGCTCGCTTCAAACAGCTGTTCCCCACCAAGTTCTTCCATTTGAAATATCTGTTAGGCATGCCGCAACAGTAGTGAATGAAATGAGCAAAGCAATAGCCAATACCAGTCAAAGTATCAACAGCAACACTTCTATTGTTTGTACATTGTTTTCCTACCAAAAGGACGTACAGACTGAAGAAAAACAACAACATGCCAACAGATGCTGCAACCAGAGCGCTGAAGGCTGCTTAAGAGGTACAGACCTGTTGTTTTCTAATCAAGCTATAAAATATTAACTTCGAACATTACAAGCACATTATTTATATTATGCCGGTTATGATTAACTGTCTGAGCTTCATTAGTGCTCTAAACACCCAGTAATTTTGCAGTTTCAAAAAGCCAAATGAATATCTCCTTCAATATTGCATCCAAAGAGCTAAAGACGTTAGTAATTACTGCAATTTAAGAACTCTTTTTGGAATGCAAAATGTTAACAATGACATGCATGGATTCCCCTATACTCCTAGGTGAAGAGAAGTGCAGCACTTCCAAAGTAAATCTTGCCCAAGTACGCAATGCAAAAGCCCTGGTAAAGGCTCGGACCTACTCCAGTCATTTTCAAGGGCACAGACCACCAGGCTACTGCGCTCTCATTAGCAGATAGAGTGAAACAGACAAAGCCTTCTCACTAGCTATCACTACTCCTTGACAGAAGAGGTCACGCACACAGTTAAAAGGACATGGTGAGGTGTCAATAATCAATTAGGTCCATGAAGTGCTGACCAGCCAAGCACCATTAAATGTTTCAGCAGCAAAAGACAACTCGACAGTTCTATCATCTGCCTACTCAAGGAACAGAGTGATCACTAACAACAACCTTTTCAGTCTCATTACAACCTCTCCCTCTCCTCTGGGAAACAGGAATGGCACCTCCCATCAACGTGGTCCACGTTCAAATCTGGTCTGGTGGCATATATGGGTTGAATTTGTTCTTGGCTCGCACCTTGCTCCAAGGCTTTTTCCTGGTTCTCCACTTTTCCTCCCTAGCCTCCACAAAAACCAACATCTCCAAATTGCAATTTGACCAGGATAGAAGACCCACATGAAAACCAGCAGATGTAGCTTCCTCTATAAATATTGTACATTTATAAATTTATTTATTTTATCCTCTTTTAATTTGCAACATGAGCACCAAAAAATCACTGTCCAATGGTCACTAGTTTTGTGGAAGTATGTCTTGTATCCTCACCTGGTCACAGATCCTTCCCTCACTGCACAAGTTAGATTAACTGTGATAACGTTTCATGCAAGTGAAAGTTATGAAGTTTGGTGAGATTTCATCTCTTTGTATAATAAATCATTATTTGTGTACAATCAAAAATCAAGACTGTTTAATATTGGAGAATATTCTTTGCCAGGGAATTAATTTAGTTTTCCCCAATCATTCTCCAGTCATACACTTTTTGTATTTTCTGTAATTTATTTACTTGTACTAGCATGACAAAGCATTATTTATAAAAATAACTTAAAAATGAAATTGTTTGGTTAACACACACCAGTAGGTTGACTCTAGATTGTTATATTGACCACTGGTGTCTTACATGTAAGTGTAAGTTTAAGAGTCTTTTGGCACATTTAAAGCTGAGGTGAGCTTTGCTATACCTACAGGTTTGTTTCAAATTTTTGCTCAAAGTAAACCACCGGTGTTATTTGCACATCACAAATAAGTTCCTCAATTTACTTTTTATCATGCATAATATGTTTGATGACATGGAGATAAACGGAGAACACATTCAACCAATATTCATCTTGGTCATTCATCAGTTAATCTCACTGGAGTTTCTCTTTGCAAACACTTCAATAGAGCTGTGCCTGGCTGAGGCACCTTGACAAAATTAATCTTCCAGTGCACAATGATGACACATGTAGGTACTTACTAACATTTGTGGATCTTTTTTACAGGATTTGTAGACGTTTTTACTTTCTTGATTTACTAATGGTGTAATGAATTAGTTCTTGGAGTCTAAAATATTTACTCACACCAGATTGAGATACACTTTGTGTCTCTTTCAAAAATATCTTGTACAGGGTACTTTCAGCAAAATTTTATAAATTTTTATCGCATTTATAAAATTGTTCTCAGTAGTCAAACAGCCAAAACTTGTTGTACACTACATGTAGTCTTGACAAGCATTCAATTACACACAAAAATAAAATTAATGACAACAAACCATGTTTACATGCAAAATCCACATCACTCAACATACCTCTAGCCTGTGAACACAGGCCAGATTTCTTACTTTTGTTTCATGCCACCTAAAAATACTGTGACACAAAGCTGTAAATCTGTCTGTGTGTGCAGGCTACGATACCTCCTAAACACACTGAAAAAATCAAATTCATATCATTGTTCCTATTCAGAGTAATTTTATGGTATCAATAAAATATCATTTTCTAATTAAGCGCCTGAGGTATGGAAACAATGGCGCTAAAGAGAAGCCCATTCTCAAGGTAGGCGAGACCTTTTGCATTTGAAGAGCCCTCTTAGCACTGTCCACTGTGTTATTCATCAACATTGCCACAGTCATTGGACCAACACCTGTCAACATAAAAGAGTCATCACCATCAACAATAGTCCAAAATCTACAACCATGCATAAATAGGTCATGGCCAAGTACACGAATGGATACATTTTCAACCTGTACAGTTTGACATACTGTAAAAGACTGTCTTTAGTCCTTATAAGGTCTTGAAATTGCATCTCACTAAGGGGACTTGGTATGGATAGTTTGACAATCTGTACAGTTTGTAAGGATGTAAATTAATGATCGTTTTCATATACTTTCTTTTCAGTTTCAGTGAGCTGTTTTCATGTAGACAGCTTGAGGGATGCTTGTTTCCAGTGATTTCTTAACTAATTCGGTGCGAAAAAAGTTGTGACAAAAGGGGAATTTCACATAATTTGTACATGTGTGCAATAATGCACACCAGCCTGATTGGGCAGTAAGAATTGAATATAGATTACACCTTACACATGTCACAAAATGATATTCTTATTTACCCATCAATTGATTTCAGAAGAAACATTGGAGGAGACGAGAACAGTATGTATTCAAAAGTTGAGCAAAAAATCATGAATATCACTATCATGTGAACTCTATGTAAAACGCATTATCTACCTCCAGGCACAGGAGTAATCCAGCTTGCTCTTTTCCTTGCTTCCGCAAAATGTACATCACCAAGGAGACGACGCCCACTCTTTTTAGTCTCATCTGAAGAAGGCAAGAAGGGAAACAGACTTCTAAATATTTGCTTGCATCTAACGTTCATGTGTGTAGTAACTACTGTACAATAAGTAATTGATTTTGCAAAATTAAAAGAGACCCAACTCTTGTTCTTTTCCATACTGGTCTGCAAATAAGTTTAGGGGAATTAGTTTTCTAAAATTAATGGTGAAACCTGAGTGGTCTGCATAAGAAAATGTTTCAACCGCCCATTGAACAAATCATGTTACACGATTGAACAATCAATATTGACTACACATGGAACAGCAAAAAGGATAAGCAAAGAGCTATTGTATAGGATCGTTAGTAATCTTACCTGGAATCACATTTATTCCACAGTCAACGACCACTGCACCCTCCTTAATCCAGTCCCCCTTAAAATTAAAAACCATCACAATCCAGTCATTTGGGTTTAAAGTTGTGTCATTGACAAGTTTTGAGTCAAGGAAACAAGGAACTACAGTAAACACCCGCATATAAGAACACTGATTTTGGAGGTCAGGCTGATCAGGTTCTTATATATCGGGTGCTTAGTGAAAAATCAGCCTGAAGGTGTTCTTAAATTGTTCTTAAAAATTGGTGGTGGAAATCAGAACTGTAACAAATATACAAAAAAAAGCCTGAGATTAAATTAGCATATTTAATGTAAAAGAAAATTAATAAATATCATGACAAAAAAGAAATCAGCCTTATTTGTAGTTAACAAGTGAACAGAACAAGAAAATACGCATCAGTATCTGGGTAACTGCACACCTACCCCTCCCCTAATCCAACAGTAACACTAACTTATTAACTTATTATAATTTGTGCACAGTTGCCCAGATACAGACAACATCAGTATCTGGGCAACTGCGCACCTACCCCTCCCCTAATCCAACAGTAATCCTAACTTATTAACTTATTATAATTTGTGCACAGTTGCCCAGCTACTGATACATCTGTATATATCTGGCAGCAGGCCTTCTGTATGATCAGAATTTTTTTGGGTCTTATCCATTTTATAAGAACATTTCATATTTCCAGGCTGATTTTGTTCTTATAAAAATGGTGCTTTATTTGCCAAATTTCAGCCTGGTGTTCTTAATCCATGTGTTCTTATATGCGGGTGTTTACTGTAATCTACTTAACTTGGGGTTTGTTGCTATTGTTTGTTGTTATTGCTACAAGTATGTCGATGTATTTGTATAGGAAATTGGTCTGCTCGCATGTACAGATCGTACTTTTTAGTAATTTCCACGAGTCGCTGCCGCAGCCATGAGTGGAAATTAGAAAAAGTCCAATCTGTTCACAAGTACAATTAATCCCCAATTGTTTCGAGAGAGAAGACCGATTTCCTTTTAATAATACAGCAACCATAAATACAAGCCTCTGGCTGATGTCATTTTGCTATAGAGGGTTGCTAGAATGAAGCAACGGTGTGATAAAATGATGTTAGTTTTCTCACTTTAATTTTTTCAACAATTTTCGCCAAAGTTCTCCATACGATAATATTTTTCTTTCGAAAACGAGCCACATAGACAAGCAATTTCCAAGTTTGTAACATTAAGTTCAATTTCATTGGCTTTGAAGCTGTCAAAACTCTGAACGCATGAGCGACTTTTTGATGAATAATCAACATGTTCAGGACAGGAAATGCACATCAAAACCAGTCAAGACAGTATCACAAAGCGTTTTTTTTGTTTACAACTTGTGTGATAACGTTTTAAGAAACGTTTACAGCCTTGATTTAAACTATGACACGGAGCTAAAGATACAAGGACAAGGTCATTCGGGACTGAAACTGAGGATAACCGTGCAAACACAAGTGAAGTTGAAGTGGGAAGACTAGTTCAAAGTGTTCGTCAACAAGGTTTGGAAGTTTTTAAGATTTTCAAACCATGGACTTTAATTGCTTTGCTTGGTCGTTCAGAAACGCCAGCTGCACGTTTTTCTCACTAGTTGCTACCATTCATGGAATGACCATACTTCCTTGAATGCTTTATAGGAGATATTCTCATCTTTGTGGGGTTTGACTCGGCAAACATGACATACACTCGGCCATTTTCATTTTTAGCAGACTTTAAGTGTTCGCTGCGAGAGTTGAAGTTTTCTTGCCTTCCTCTTACACCAAAATGCGCCCCATAGTCCTCAGGACTCTGACTCGCAGATGCTGTTTTTTTCTGTAACTACTTTAATTTGGTGTAGAAATCTCTGAGAACCTCTTCTGAATCAAGATCTTTGAGCGAGAGATTTTCAATGGCTTTCGGATTTTTTCTCTCCAAATATCTGCGTAGCTAAGTTTCGGTCCATTCTGTTTTTGTTTTGTTTACTACTGCTTCTACATACCAAGCTTTTTTTGTTTGTCATCAACGTCAAACCTGAATTTATCCAATCAAATGCAACTGATACAATTAAAATTTAATTGTTCAGTTATCGATACAATTTGGGATAATTTGTTCAGCTTTCAACCAATCAGAAGCGAGTATTTACAGTAGCAGTATTATTAGAAAAAAAAATTGTTTCCTTGAAAAATTCTCCTAAGGTCTTGAAACTGGAAACTTGAAAATAGAGCCTCCATGCCTTCATGTTTGTTGTTATTGCTACAAGTATGTCAATGTATTTGAAAATAAATTGTTTCCTTGAAAAATTCTTGTAGGGTCTTGAAACTGGAAACTTGAAAATAGAACCTCCATGCCAAAAGCATGGAGGATCAAGGATATAGGATCCAGGAATATATGCCTGTCAATATTTGACCAGTACTGTACTGTATCTAGAAAACACTTAACATTTGTAAGAGTTGAAAGTGCTAAGAACACAGTTTATACACTATCATACCTTTACAAAATCAGCTCTTCCAATTCCGACGACAACAATATCACCCCTTCTCACCTACAAACCAGAAAAATCAAACCTCTGAATTCTCTCCATTTTCAAGGTCTTAATTCTCTCAGCAATTAAATTCAAACTGTCTCTAGAATTGTTGAGTTCACCTCTAAAGTTAATTCATCTTTCTTGGTATAAGCTTGTTTACTTTTTGCTTTTTCCCTTAGGTTTTTTCCCTTCCTTTGCTTTTGCACATTCAAAAGTTTAAGCGGCCTTCACACGGCAAACTAAAGTTGGCAAACTCGTGTTGGCAAACTCAAGTTGATGTGTGTGAACGGCACAAAAACAGTCGGCAAACAAGTTGGCAAACTGTTGGCGACAAATAGAACTTGCCTCTATTCTCGCCAACTTTTTCGCCAACTTTTTCGTGTTGGTCAACTCGTATATGACGTGTGAACGGTTGGCCAACATGTGTTGGTAATTTTCAACCATTCAAAACGAGCTCTATTCACGTGATTTATTTGTGTGACACTTCACAAAATGGGGGATGCGAGTCAACACTTTTTAAATTTAATATCAAAGCGGTTCACAATTGTCCGGCTGTTCGGGACGTTTCATCTATAGCCTACAAAGATACTAAAAACAAACAAAACAAAACGAAGGAGCGCGCGGACAAACTTGGTTTGTCCAAACCTTTCTAATTCTCCACCGCTTTCTGGATCTTCTCTTCTTATCTTCTGTTTCCCTGTTGTACGTGATTGAAACTGCACTAAAAAGCGGCCATGTTGGAAATTGCCGTGTTTGTTATTTGCCATGAGTTTGCCGTGTGAAGGAACGAGTTTGCCAACTTTTTGAAGTTTTCCAACACGAGTTTGCCAACTTAAGTTTGCCGTGTGAAGGCCGCTTTAGTTTTACTTAAGGCCTAAATTACATTGTATATAAACCACAAGTTAGCACAATTTGGATATTTCAACTGTTTTTCTTGTGTAACCCCCCTAGTTTTGCATGCTCTACAGCAATACTACTATATTCTAGCTTTATATCCTTTTTCCATACTGCCTACTACATACCACATCTGGCAAGTCCTTTGTCTTTGAGTGACATGTTGTGACAGTAGCATGATGCCATTTGAGAAGATCTGCCATGGGTGATCCCTGCAAGATTGTGCATTTCTTACATTTGGCTTTATTATACACGAGTCACTGTAGAATGGTGAATTGACCAATTCTTTCATTAAGAGTAAGCATTTTTAAACTACAGCTGTAAGGCTGTGTTTACACTGGATACCTGATTACCAGGCTTTGGGTATCCAGGCATCCTGTGGACAGCCACTTTCTAAAGAAAGTTGTTAATTTTTCATGTGTTGCCTGATAAATAGCTCATTTGAGCAGGTCCTATAGCACATTCTGGCTAAAGCTGGCTAAGCAGCAGTGCCTGAGTACTGACAAAAAATGTTGTGTTCAGATATTGCGTACTCCATGTACCCAAGTACCGTTTAGTGCCCCAAGTTTGAGGTGGTGACCTTGTGCCCTGGCAAGGGATCTGTGCCTGTGGTGTGAGTACTTGGAAAAAATTAATGGTCTGTTCACATAAGTGCCCAGCAAGAATCATACCCATGCATTGTGCTAGTGTGTACATAGCCTAAAACTCTGGTCAAAATACAATGTAGTTATGAAACAAAGTGACAAACTTTGAAACCATGAAATGCCATGGCCTGCTTCATTGAACATGTAGCCATGAAGTAGCAAATATGCAGACACAATTAGACATTAAAGTTGAAAGCTTATGCTTTCTACTGCAAATTGAGACCAGCTTAATATATATTATTGGTAGTGATTAGGTGAGTTCTGATCAAATTTTCCAGGACTTCCCACAAATTTTAAGGCTTGAATGTTGAAATCTTGAATTTCCAAAATTATTAAACCCTGTCAGGTGTATCAATAGGGAGTTTTAGCAAACCACGACGGCTACGGCAACGAGAGCTTCACCAAACAAAAGGTTTAATGAGCAAAACAATAGCTGTGCACGTGCGTTTTGAATCTTGGTACATTTCTTTGCCGTCCTCTACAAATTAACGACGTGAAATGACCAAGTGCTACGTAGTTTGGAGAGCGCGAACCGCAATGGCTAATTTTTCGTATCTTCTTTTCGAATTAAATGCTGTCGGTGCATGTTGAGCTTGAGCTAGTTTTTAGACCGACAGACCTACTGAACAGATTTAAACAGCTGCGACATTCATAAGTAAAATATAAATACTTTTTTTGCAAGCCTTCATGCCCGCCGTCGCCGTCTTCATTGCTAAAACTCCCTATTGATCATGTACAAGGATGGACTTACCACTATTTTGCTTCTTCCTAGAACTATGGCTTCTTTTCCAACAATTTCCATACCTGTTTGACAAGTTTAACCCTTTAATGCCCTATAGTGACTTATAGATTTTACTCTGTCTAACGCCAGACAATTTTACTCGTCAAAGGGAGGCCCCTTGGGCACTAAAGGGTTAAAAAACTATCTCCTTTAACCCTTTAATGCCCAATAGTGACTTATAGATTTTACTCTGTCTAACGCCAGACGATTTTACTCGTCAAAGGGAGGCCCCTTGGGCACTAAAGGGTTAAATTAGAATACTACACATTTAAAAATACCCTGACTTGGCTAAATACTATATTTGACATCCAGTGTGCTCCAGTTCTGAATAATGTAAACTGTAGAATCTCTGATAGTTCTAACGCTAGTGTTTTAGAAGAAAACTTCTGTGCCTATGATATAGTGGTGGGCCGATGATCGATTATAATCGAAAGTTGATCGAAAAGTTCAAGCGACGCGACAATCGATTATGCTTTTTTCATAATCGATTGTCGCGGAAAAATTAAAAATTTATTGGGGACAAATAAAAGTATAAAAATCAATAAAAATGTACGTTTAATATCTTGGTGTGAGTTGTCTTTTTTCGTGGACTCCTAACTTCCAAGTCATAACAGCAGATATAATCTAAGATTGAATGTGCTTGCCTGTGCGAACCCTGTGCGCTGCGTTGTTGTCACTTCAAATACACCACGCTTATTTGAAAGATGTGGCATGCTAAGCTGCTTTGTATTTCGTAAACAACTGAACCAAAACATAAATTACAAGCTCACTGTTTCGCGTTTGTAGTATCACTACTATCACTAGCGAATGAAAGGTAAAGTATTAAGAAGGAACATCGCAGCAAATGTCGCCTTAAATTAAATGCCAGGGTCTTCTCTCAGACCTGCCTCGCTTACATCTTGTAACATGTTGCAACATGGCGGCTGGAACGGCCGAGTTGGAGATCTGTTGCTGTTCCAGAACAAAAGTGTGGGAATGTTTCGGTTTTTATCAAGTGAAGGAAGGGCCCAAAACAAAGAAAAACTTGGACATGATGAAGGTAATCTGTAGGCTCTGCAGAAAGCAATACGCCAACAAAGGTTTGTGGCACGTGTGTTCTCTTGATTTCGCGTCAGTCTAACTTGAACTTCTGCAATGTAATCTTGAACTTAATAAAGAACATGAGCCTTACTGGTTGTACTTTGTGTTTGAAGCCCTCATTGGGCTGTTTTAGAGAGAAACTTTTAGTTGATGAGACAATGACTTGCCAGTTCATATTATGTTGTTTGCTAAGAGTTTTATTACTCAGAGATACAGTAGAGTATGTAAAAGAACGCTGTATTGAGTTAATTCACCCAGTTACAGCACTGTAACACACTGTTAGTAGTGATGTAGCTTTTGTTAACGTTGAAATCAAAATGTTTACTAAGACGTGGTAATAACATTAAAAACAGCCTGGTTTTAAAACTTTAAGCTATCACTTTGACTTCTATGTAGGCGAAAAAATGCATGGAATGCCTATTGGTAGATTTTTCCGATTATAATCGATAATCGATCGGTTGGAGCAATCCGATTATTTCCGATAATCGATTGTGAAATCTCAACCGATTCCCACCACTACTATGATAATAGCATCACAACCTAGTGCTGTGTCACATGTAATGAAACCTACATCAACATGCGGTGATAATAATGAAAACAGATACACATGCATTTTCATTTACAAGGGAATATCATAACATTATTTGAACTACAAGAGAGATATAATGTAAGAGATCATCAGAGCTTTTATCCTTTTGTGGAGGCTCGCACATTGAATAAAAGCTTCACTAAAACTCCCCAATTCTTTTTCTTCAAGTTCTAACCAGGAGAAACTGGAAGTAAAACAACTGTACAGCCATTATATACTGGGAAAATACCTGATTTCTTGATCAACTCCAAGCATCCTCGGGGAGTGCAAGGCACAATGCAGTCATCCAACTCTCCTCTTGATAGCTTCCCTGCATTTACATCATGTAACCTGAAAAAAACAACAAAAAAGCAAATACATTTTTAAAACAAAGAACTGCATACACAATATGCAAATCCAGAAAATATGCATACACCCCCACAGAAGGGACTGGAATTGCCTGGGGAAGGGGAGGTTCTGTAAGGCCAAAAAATTAAGGAAATGTATGAAGCTTAATTGGAATTTCCAGAGGGGTGGAGGGGTTTTAAAAATTCCCTTCCATGGGGGAGGTATGGATATTTTCTGGAATTACACAATTTAACTAGTCGTGAATTAACCAGGAGAGTAAAACACTATTTCACAAGCAACAAAACAAACCATTGATAACATTTCTCAGTCACACATAGAAAACTAGAAACACTCCAGAGCTACGTAACACAACAGTTGGGTGGCAGGTCAAATGCAATATAGTAAGACACTCAACTGATCAGCATGCACAATATGAATTTTCAGTAAGATTTACTCAATGAAAAGGTGTTTCTTCGCATGTGAGCTGTCAGTATCTCAGCGACTAGTCATTCGTGCCTGACTGGTAGCATTTCACTTTTCAAGCCATTCACAAAATTATACAAATTCGCTCTACGGACTGTTTTCAAAGACGAATTTCTTTGCAAAAATGAGTGAGAAAAGATTCGTCACATCCAACAGTGTAATGCAACTTCTGTAGAGGAATATGTTGAAAGCATGGACAACAAAAACATAAGAGAAACATAAGAGAAAAACTAAGCCAGATGTGCAACAGATCAAAGAATGTTTGAGAATGGAAAAGAATGAAGAGAAGCACACACAATTGCCCCAGCAGAATTGAACAAGTACAGTACCTTGCAGAGTTTGATTTTGCTCTGCTAGACACATGAAAGATACATGCAAGGAAGTAAAGAAACCATCAGACATTTTACTGAACCTCTACTGGAGCAATAATAATTGTTGTTATGGCTTCTAATTCTGTCTAACAAAATCCAATACTAGCATATAAAGTGTACATGAAAGCTTACCCATCAACATCCTTCTCTGGTGCAACAGCATTTGTACAAATCGCAGGATCAATTGGCTCCACAGAATCAGGGGGAGTTGTACAATGATGCCGTGAATTGTTGAATCTTTGTTTAATTCATCCACAGCTTTGAGAACCTTAAGGCAGAAGTGTAACACTGTGAGTGCACAGAAGTCAGTTGATCAAAACTTCAAGGGTACAGAGGTTTTGCATGGCAGCCATGTTGCATGGTGGGAACAATGAAAATATTTTACATAAGAAAGAAAAATTTTTCCCATAGGAAAATGAATCTATTGTTCCTGCCATGCAAAACCTCTAAAAACTCTTTAAAGTTATCACGTCAGGCTACAATTAGGATTTTGTTTCTCCATTGTCTCCTTACAACTCCATATTTTTGATTGAAAAGGTACATCAAGCTTACTATTTGACCATGTTTTACCACTCTTTCAAATTAAATACCCCGACATATCAAAAACACACTTCTCTTTATGTGGCATCTCTCTTCTCATAAAGCACATTCTCACATAATTTATTTGATATACAGTATTACTCAGCATTAAACCTGTTTTGAATCCAATCAGTTACAACCTTTACAGGGTTCTCTAGATATATAGGGTATCTAAAGACAAAAAGTAAATACCATAATATTATTACCAGGGATTTCATTTTCATTAAGGGCTGGACACCAGACTAATTGACCAGCTGTGATAGGATGATTTTGTCTGCATGATCTGATTACCTACACGAAGAGTTTTCTTATGAAAATGTTCAGTTCAAAACATTTTGTCTGCCTCTGAAACCAGTTCCCCACCCCACCCCTCCTGGTGAAAGCGTCAATGAAACTCCTGTATAGTGATGAGTTAACTGTGAATTTCTGAAAATCAGTTCTTACATCTGCTTGAGTAGAGGTCCTTGAAAGCTTCACATGTCTTGCAAGCATACCAATCTACAAGCCCAGAAACAAATAATCTTGACAATTATGTTGACACACTGATTTTACCAGTAGTAGAATTGTACGAATTGTTTAAAGCACATACATGTACCACACTAGTGATACTGTAGGTAACTAGCACATAACTGGTTCTGATCAAGACGTTGTGGACCAAATCTTGTGACCTCCAGTATATTGCTATGCAAATCTCCTGGAACTGGAGGGATGCTTTAAGAATAGTACTATGTACTTAAAGTGAAATGTGGTCCATTTCTTGGGTTTAACAAAAGAAACAATTTACAATGTAATGTCAGCAAAGTGGAACTCTCCTAGAAACTACCTGGATTTAAATTTTCTATGGTTAAAATCAAAGAAAAATTCCAGTTTAACCAGAATTGCTATTTGTTTATCTTCAATGAATTCCAATGATCAGTTCCTTATTTGACAACTACATGTATTTCTCACATGTATACTGGTATTTCTTATAACAATATATTGAAATAATTGGAATAAAATGGTTGTTTTCTCACAAAATAAACAACACAAAGTAACTGAATGATATAAATTGCATCAACCTCTTCAGCAGCCTTGACTTTTGACTTGATGTAAACAGTTGAGTCGCTTCTATCACCAATCTAAAACAAGACACAACATTTAAAGTTGGCAAATCAAAATGTTAAGTTACCACGCAGGTGTCTAGTCTTGCTTCTAACAAGATTGGACAAGGCATTCCTACATACATTAACATGCAACCATCCAGATGTTTATTAGCAGAGCCCAGTGCACAAACCTCATCTTAAGCTGCTACAGATAATTTTTTAGCACACATGCATGTACAGGTAATTACTATTATTATTATTATTATACATTGTACTCACTATCAGCACTCTGATTGGCCAAGAGCCCCCTGCTTAATTTGAGAATTCACACGATTTTGTGGACAAGCATGATAGTTTATATTATTAAGAGTGATTTTCTGAGAATGTCGAGAATCGGAAGACACCGGCGAAAAATCGATTTTTCTTTTATTTCGCCAAAACATACCTTTGGGTGAACTTATTCAAGGAAAAATAGTTTAAAGTTCCAACGATTTATTTTGCGGCCAAAATTTAAGAAAGTTCGAAATTTGCATATAATGGCGGTTTTCGCAACTTAAAATCTTCAAATTTCACGCTTCTTTACGAAAACATCAGGGGCGTAAAAAAAATCCTATGAAAACGAAACTTGGCACAATTGTTATTTCATTCTTATACTTTAAAATCGTGTAGTAAGTTTCTTGAAGTTTTGTTTACAGCTTTTTAACGAAGGGTATTTGTACAGCCGCCATTTGTGTCACTTGGCAAGGAACAAATAAGGGCCAACTTCGACTAGGATAAATGGCCACTGGTATATATCATTTGGTCAAATTATTTATATTTTAGGAAACCTTGGTTATTGTTTTTTTCACCAGAAAAGTTATAGCTCTGGGAATTAAAATGTTCCCTGTCAGTAAAATAAAATGTTACAGCATGTAAGCGAGTTCAACTTTATGCAAATCACGAGGTTGCTCTTTGGAAGTCAACGGTTTAAAACAGGAAACAACGACTCACCGTCATTTACGCTCCTTCTGCCGCTATAGAAATTATTTTAACTTCCCAGTGTCCTTTTGAGTTGTTCTTAAAATATTTCCAGTAACACAGCGAGCATAAACGGCCATAAAATTCGACAAGGTCGACAATGTTTACATTTGCTGTCGCACACGCAGGTGTGGATCTTTTCATCGTATCTTTTCATCGTATTGCTTAGTGGAGAGTCCTTTAAAAATATGAGAATACACACTTCAAAAGGAAGCAAATCAGTCTCTCATATCTGTATAGTTCATGTTCACTTATGGGTAAATAACTCAGTTGCCGTTCACTGAATAAACAAGTCGAATGACCTTTGCAGTGTGAGAGGTCACATGTTATGCCGTTATGTTACTTTCTCCCGGTTTCACATTACAAGGGTAACGCCGTATTTCACAAGGTAAAAAAAAAGGTAGAAGTCTGCATGCGAGCCAACTGTGGCCCACCAGGCCGGAGCTTATCCCGGTTTCTGTAGCATGAAGCGACTGGGAGTATTTCTGCTCTCCCCTGGATGGGATGCTAGTCCATCACAGGGTTACCCCAGGCATTAAATTCGCCGGTACCCATTTATACACCTGAGTGGAGAGAGGCACCTCGAGAGTACTCATTTCACATGCATTTGGTTTTATTTAAAATGGTCTCAAATATATTTTATGTAGGAAGCAAAAACAACAAATGATTAAATCACGAAATTAAGGCGGCACAGCACTGTTTTTTTTTCTTTCACAAGGTGAACAAATCTGCAAGCATTGGCGCATTTTCAAATGAAAGCCGGGGCGGATCCAGACTTTGAACTAAGAGGGGGAGTGGGGGGGGGGGGGGGGGTTGATTTACTTGCCCGGCTGCTATAAGACTCCAAATACACTCTTTTTATAAGAATATATTTTATAAGAATATTGAGGCTGAAATTTGCGAAATTTTGAAAAGGATAGATATAATTTTGTGTTGAAACATCTGTAAATACAATACAATCCATTTCCTATCCCGGGCATATTATAGGAGACATTTCTTCTCATTTCATTACTGTAAAACCTTACAATCACATCTCTTGAGTATCAAGTTTGATATTTGCTTGCGTCATTTAACGCATCAAACAGAGTTTTAGACATGTATTATTAACTTGTTGAAGTTGCACTCTCATTAGTTTTCTAATTTTCTTTTTAATACAAATCAA
>JAHPZR010039770.1:15000-17173 GCA_019787425.1 Platygyra sinensis | reverse complement strand
ACAGTTAGCACAGCAGTTCGGATGAAGAATAACAAAAGCTTTGGCTCTTATATTCATGCATTTTTCTACATTAAAAGATGTGAAATGGCCTTGAAATTTCAAATTAACAAAATTTTAGTCTTTATCCTATGCTAAAATAATAGAATGGTGTGTAGAAATTCCCCACCACCATCACTAAAAATATCTTATTTAATAGGACAATTTTTTAGGTGGTAAACATTTCTTTAATAAGTCTTGTGTAGCTTTTTCCGTCGAAAATTCGTTTGTCTTTTATCTCTGTTTCAGCCCAACCAGACCAGACTTCATGAGAGGAAAACTGGGTAAATTGCATGTAATGTCCATGCAGGGTGGTCAATCAATTATTTTTAATAATCAATTAATAAAATATTTGATTTCTTAACAATAAAGAGTGGTCTTGCAGCAGTCCCAAGGTGCTGGCACCCAGTGTGGTGTACATTTAGGGCATAGTTTTATTTAGTTTAATATAAGTTTAGCTTGACATAATATTCGAGACTGCAAGTAGAGTGGTCATCTAGTAAAGTTTTCATAGCCTCAAGATGTCAGTACTCAGAGTGGTGCGCTTCAAAGAATGAAATGTCTGTTATAAAATATTAGTTTTTAATTTCCACTTGTTATTCAAGACCACAAGTAAAGTGGTTCTGATGTACAGTTTTCATAGCCTAAGATGTCGGTACCCAGAGTGGTACACATCAAAGGCATGAAATTTTTATTATAACTTATTATCTTTTAATTTCGACTCGTTATTGAAGACTTCATGTAGAGTGGTCCTGTAGTAAAGTTTTCATAGCCTCAAGGTGTCTGTACCCAGAGTGGTGCACATCAAAGAATGAAATGTTTATTATAATATATTAGTTTTTAATTTCCACTTGTTATTGAAGACCATATAAGTAAAGTGGTCCTGTGATACATTTTTCATAGCCAAAGATGTCAGTACCCAGAGTGGTACACATCAAAGGCATGGACTTTTTATTATAAAATATTAGTTTTTAATTTCGACTTGTTATTCAAGACTGAGAGTAGAGTGGTCCTGCAGTACAGTTTTCATAGCCTGAGGTGTCACACCCAGAGTGGTGCACATCAAGGGCGTGAAAGGTTATTTATTACATAGGTTTTTCATCTTGACTTGCTCTTCGTGACGACAAGAAGAATCCTTCTGTAGTACAGGTTTTATAGCCTTATTTTGTCGGCACCCAGGATTGTGCACATCAAAGGCATGAAACGTTTATTATAATAAAAATTTTTAATCTTGACTTGTTATTGAAGACTACAAGTAGAGTGGTCCGGTAGTACAGTTTTCATAGCCTCAAGATGTCGGTACCCAGAGTTGGGCACATCAAAGGCATGAAATGTTTATCATAAAATATTAGTTTTCACAGCCTTGAGGGGTCAGTACCCAGAGTGGTGCACATCAAAGGCGTGAAATGTTTATTATAAGTTTTCACTCTGACTTTGCATTTTAAAGACTACAAGTAGAGTCGTTCTTTCACGTTACTAAGGTGTCTGTACTCAGAGTAGTGCACATTAAACAAGGACCCTGCCTATAAAAGGGATAGCTCCTTCCCCTCTTTGTCACGCAGTTGCTGCTTGAGCGACTTTTCAATACTGCGGGCTGAGTAAGCAAGAAAAAGAGAAGCGTGTAGTATCCAACTAGGATATTTCATGTGTTGTGCGCATTTCATTTTCAATCTAAGTTACACTGTTCGGCTCATTGAAGTTGTAAAACCTGCATCTCAACCATTTTCTCCGAATGCAGTAAATTGTAAACATTACCTACCGACACATTTGAATTTGGCGCCCATGACTCTACCTCCAATCGCGCTGGTTCGATCCGCAACCTACAATCTTGGACGAAATTTATGGAACATCTGGACCACCCCTCCATCGCGCCTTCATTGCTTTGTTTGGGAAGGGGGGGGGGGGGGGGGGGTCGATGGGCGATAATTGTTCCATTTTATTTTGTCCAAGGTTATCCGAGGATCACACTGGCGTTACAAGAAGCTATATTTGCTATGCAGATCACATCTCATCTGTTGTCGCACTTTCAATAGCCAAGGGAAAAGAACGTTAGCCGAACTATAATCTAATGATGTGCAAGATCAATATGTTTATCACTGCTGTTTGTTGTGTTATTTTTGATCAAACTACGATGGCC
>JAHPZR010039770.1:7500-10000 GCA_019787425.1 Platygyra sinensis | reverse complement strand
ATGTAGATGACAAAATCCCTACCAGTGAGGGAAAATTAACTTACGATGTTTCCTGAAAGTCTTATTTGTAAATAAACCAAGCCATCTTACAGAATTTAGGCCGGGAGAAGTCCAATATTTTACATTCAATCAAAAACAGAAAAACCCGATGGAGGGTTGGGAGAATTCGAGACAGTTATACAAGCAAAAGACGTCGTCGAGGATTTGTATAACTTTGGAGAATTCTCCCAGCTTCTCGAATGTTTAGATGAGGCTATGTAAACACGGAAAAAGTGTTCTATTGCTCTTATAACATGATTCTCAACACGACCCTCAAAGGCCGGTGAATCTAGCGGAAGTGGAAGTGCACGGACAATGGAGTTTATTTAACAAGTAAAGAAGCCTAAACCGTGTATTACACTGTGATAAAACACAACCGCCATTTGAAATGCTCGGAAATTGCTGAAAGTTGAAATGTTCGGAGGGTTTTATCAAAGGGGAATACAAGGCTTAAGCTTCTTCAATTGCTTTACGATATATAGATTTTACACCTTTTTCTATGTTTTACACTCTGATAAAGCATGACTTTTTGACCAATCAGAGCGCGTGCAGGGTTCCATCTGTATTGTAAAATAATATAGCTATGATCTCTTTAACAAGTTACCTTTGTTTGGTCGATCGTGTTTTTTTGAACGACAGGGCGCTTTTCTAAACAGCTGTTTTACAGCTTTTGAATTAAACCACCGTGCGGTAGCCTAAGAGCCTGATTACATGAGGCGGGCTGGCCCGGTTAGCCGAGATCTCGTTATCGCGGTGCCGGGATCCCGGTTAACCGGGCTGAGATTTTTCCATGTAATCGCGTTTGCCGGGCCAGCCCGGCTTATTTTAAAAGCCAATGAGAGTACAAAATCAAGCTCGCTCCGGTTTCCCACGGTTTATCGCATCAGCCATCAACCGATCAACCGGGCTGGCTCGCTTCATGTAATACCGAGCTGAAAGTCATCTCGGCACACCGAAGCAGCCCGGCTAACCGGGCCAGCCCGGGTCATGTAATCAGGCCCTAAAAGAAACTGAATTCAGGTAACAGAAGTGCTAAAAATAGTACTGCACGATCTTTGCCGAAAACCCCGTCCAAGTCTGCAGGAATTCTCAGACAAAATTAAATGAAAATTAAATTTGATTATCGGAAATATCTTTTCCTCCGTGTTTCAACTGATCACGACGAAAAGTCTGAATTTCTTACAATTGACAATATACTAGCTCCTCTCTTTTTCATACAAATTATATTAAACTTAACAGTTGAAGATGGCCGACAATTTACTGAAGCGTGTCACTACGTGGGAATCTGGCAAAAACCTAATTTAGTAATCTGTCCCAGAGATATTATACCATTTTGTAAAGCTAAATTCCGGAACACGGGTTTTCTTGTACCGTTTAATGGTTTGATGGCAAAAAGAATTCAGCATATTTGCGATTGAATCCATCAATTAGAAAAAGGTTATATTTTCACCACCAGCCCGGAGAAAAACAAATATATTATCTTTCTGTCATGACTTCTCTGCTTGAAAAATTAAAAATAGAGTGCCGCCAGTTTATTAGCCTTTGCAAACACTCTTTAAATAAAAACTGCACTCTACTATAATTTCCTGCCGTCGTGATTGTAGTTAATTTCCTCTCCTACGGATTTTGTCACCCAAAATTTTCCATTCTCATTTTCTCATTCGCATTTCAGTTATCATCCGCATTTTATCATCCGCATTTTATCATCCGCATTTTATCATCCGCATTTTATCATCCGCATTTTTCCATCCGCATTTTTCCATCCGCATTTTTCTGTCCGCCATCCGCCGCCATCCGGTCCGCACTTTACAGAGACCCGAATATTCGTAACTATGTTCAACTCTGCAAGTTTGCTCACGAGAACTTTGTTTTGGGCGGAACTCCGTTCAAACCTTTTGGTGAGGGTAGCGGTCTCCTTAGAACGCCTGGTGACTTGACACCTACATCAAGGCTGGTCCGTGCTGCCACTTTGGCAAACTTCGCTACTCCAGTCAAAACAGGCGCCGAGGCCGTCAACTTGGCTTTTCACGTCTTGAATTTGGTCAACATCCCTAAAGGTGTGGCTTGTCACGAGAAACAAGAACGCTTTGCAGACTACACCTCCTGGAAAGTGGCCAAGAACCTCACCAACAACGCTCTTTACTACCACGACTATAACGATCTAACTATTCGTGTGGTGTATCTGGATAAGGCGAAGGCAGGGAAAAGGCTCAAGATAAAGGTCGAAGCACATAAGGTTGGAGGGTTTAAAGATGTCACCGGTGACATGACACCTGCTGAAGCCGCACACACAGAACTGTAGTACGGACATTAGGAACAAAAGTTAGCCTTAAATCCAAACCGCAAAAACAAACTGAACGAACTGAAAAAACAATCACGACACAGGAAAAAGGTTGCCCTGATTTCTGTCACCACATTCAGTTAGAATATAAAAATACAGTTTAATCAGGGATACTAATTC
>JAHPZR010039770.1:0-2500 GCA_019787425.1 Platygyra sinensis | reverse complement strand
CAAAAAAATTAACCGGTGCGAAGCTATCGACAAAGTACTTTTAAAAGGATCAAAAATCAAGGTTAAATTCTGAAAACCTAGGAAAGCGAGCTAAATCAGAGATGAGAAACGTTTAATATTTTTCGTGATTCCATGCGCGAGCAACTGACCAACAATAAAAATATATTCGACTTGGTTAAAGAAATAACTTCGCTTTTCAGGGCCAACACTTCAACAAGCACTTATGCATATTCAATTTTCATGATCAATAAAGTACATGACAACGACAATAGACCATGTTGTGATCTTATTTCTTTTCTGCTTCAGTCGCGTACAGAGTTCATTAGATTAATACTCTTGTTCTTGGGCCATCGTAGTTTGATCAAAAATAACACAACAAACAGCAGTGATAAACATATTGATCTTGCACATCATTAGATTATAGTTCGGCTAACGTTCTTTTCCCTTGGCTATTGAAAGTGCGACAACAGATGAGATGTGATCTGCATAGCAAATATAGCTTCTTGTAACGCCAGTGTGATCCTCGGATAACCTTGGACAAAATAAAATGGAACAATTATCGCCCATCGACCCCCCCCCCCCCCCCCCCTTCCCAAACAAAGCAATGAAGGCGCGATGGAGGGGTGGTCCAGATGTTCCATAAATTTCGTCCAAGATTGTAGGTTGCGGATCGAACCAGCGCGATTGGAGGTAGAGTCATGGGCGCCAAATTCAAATGTGTCGGTAGGTAATGTTTACAATTTACTGCATTCGGAGAAAATGGTTGAGATGCAGGTTTTACAACTTCAATGAGCCGAACAGTGTAACTTAGATTGAAAATGAAATGCGCACAACACATGAAATATCCTAGTTGGATACTACACGCTTCTCTTTTTCTTGCTTACTCAGCCCGCAGTATTGAAAAGTCGCTCAAGCAGCAACTGCGTGACAAAGAGGGGAAGGAGCTATCCCTTTTATAGGCAGGGTCCTTGTTTAATGTGCACTACTCTGAGTACAGACACCTTAGTAACGTGAAAGAACGACTCTACTTGTAGTCTTTAAAATGCAAAGTCAGAGTGAAAACTTATAATAAACATTTCACGCCTTTGATGTGCACCACTCTGGGTACTGACCCCTCAAGGCTGTGAAAACTAATATTTTATGATAAACATTTCATGCCTTTGATGTGCCCAACTCTGGGTACCGACATCTTGAGGCTATGAAAACTGTACTACCGGACCACTCTACTTGTAGTCTTCAATAACAAGTCAAGATTAAAAATTTTTATTATAATAAACGTTTCATGCCTTTGATGTGCACAATCCTGGGTGCCGACAAAATAAGGCTATAAAACCTGTACTACAGAAGGATTCTTCTTGTCGTCACGAAGAGCAAGTCAAGATGAAAAACCTATGTAATAAATAACCTTTCACGCCCTTGATGTGCACCACTCTGGGTGTGACACCTCAGGCTATGAAAACTGTACTGCAGGACCACTCTACTCTCAGTCTTGAATAACAAGTCGAAATTAAAAACTAATATTTTATAATAAAAAGTCCATGCCTTTGATGTGTACCACTCTGGGTACTGACATCTTTGGCTATGAAAAATGTATCACAGGACCACTTTACTTATATGGTCTTCAATAACAAGTGGAAATTAAAAACTAATATATTATAATAAACATTTCATTCTTTGATGTGCACCACTCTGGGTACAGACACCTTGAGGCTATGAAAACTTTACTACAGGACCACTCTACATGAAGTCTTCAATAACGAGTCGAAATTAAAAGATAATAAGTTATAATAAAAATTTCATGCCTTTGATGTGTACCACTCTGGGTACCGACATCTTAGGCTATGAAAACTGTACATCAGAACCACTTTACTTGTGGTCTTGAATAACAAGTGGAAATTAAAAACTAATATTTTATAACAGACATTTCATTCTTTGAAGCGCACCACTCTGAGTACTGACATCTTGAGGCTATGAAAACTTTACTAGATGACCACTCTACTTGCAGTCTCGAATATTATGTCAAGCTAAACTTATATTAAACTAAATAAAACTATGCCCTAAATGTACACCACACTGGGTGCCAGCACCTTGGGACTGCTGCAAGACCACTCTTTATTGTTAAGAAATCAAATATTTTATTAATTGATTATTAAAAATAATTGATTGACCACCCTGCATGGACATTACATGCAATTTACCCAGTTTTCCTCTCATGAAGTCTGGTCTGGTTGGGCTGAAACAGAGATAAAAGACAAACGAATTTTCGACGGAAAAAGCTACACAAGACTTATTAAAGAAATGTTTACCACCTAAAAAATTGTCCTATTAAATAAGATATTTTTAGTGATGGTGGTGGGGAATTTCTACACACCATTCTATTATTTTAGCATAGGATAAAGACTAAAATTTTGTTAATTTGAAATTTCAAGGCCATTTCACATCTTTTAATGTAGAAAAATGCATGAATATAAGAGCCAAAGCTTTTGTTATTCTTCATCCG
>JAHPZR010039768.1:0-18823 GCA_019787425.1 Platygyra sinensis | reverse complement strand
CAAGATGTGAGGATTGATCTGATTTGTTTAAGTGGGAATGTAGAAGGCAAGAAAAGAGCAAAGGACACAAGGCAGAGATTTCAATCAGGAAAGGAGGCTGGTTTGAAAAAAAGCAAGATGACATTAGAAGAGATTCTTAAACTGGCATATTGGTGGTGTCAAAACCTTGATCACGAGCTAGGATTGGCTGAAAGTACTGGTGTTGACTGGGATAGCTTTTGTCGTGAAGTATGTGAAATCACTCTACTTGAAAGTAGTGAGAGACTCAGGGGAGAGGGAAAAATTGTGCAGATTGATGAAAGCAAGTTTGCGAAAAGTATCATCAAGGACATCATGTGGAAGGACAATGGGTATTTGGCAGTATAGAGCAAGACAGCAGGAAATGTTTCCTAGTGGCAGTTAAGACGAGATGAAGCGACACTGTTGCCTATTATTCAGAAATGGATTGAGCCAGAAACAATCATTGTATCAGACTGCTGGAAAGCGTATTGTAATCTGGAGAA
Source organism: Platygyra sinensis (assembly GCA_019787425.1). Lineage (NCBI taxonomy): Eukaryota > Metazoa > Cnidaria > Anthozoa > Scleractinia > Merulinidae > Platygyra > Platygyra sinensis. Next base: position 18,320 of record JAHPZR010039768.1, on the reverse strand, counting down.
ACAAGGTTATGTCCACAGAACAGTTAACCAACTCAAAAGAATTTTTAAACGAAAATGGTGACAACACAACACCAACAAAATCAAAGGTCACTGGAGATAAGTGAAATGTAAACTACCTAAATTTGGAGTTAGAAAACATCTTTTTTCTATATATTTATCAGAATTTATGTGGAGATATATGCATCTAGAAACAAGGATTTATTTGCTGCATTTCTGAATGATGCGAAAAAAATCTATGTAAACAATTGGGGAACCAAAACAAAGGCACAAGCAGAAGAACACATTAGGGCGATAGATGAATGGAAATATTTGTGAACTGTTTTTGAAGTTTTATATTGTAAATATATAACTGAAATTAAAAGATGTGAGAAGTTTCTTATTTGTAGACGACCACGGGACTGCAGGAGCACATATGCAAATATATATTGACTGTGGGACTATGGCAGCAGGCATATGACTGCGGGACTGCAGGAGAACGCTTCTCAAGTATTTCTCTTTTGTTTCCATATGCAAATATTTATTGACTGCGGGACTACGGGAGCAGGCATTTAATGTCATGCAATCGTGGCCAGGTATTTTGAAGTTTAGCCAAAATGTACATATGTAGCTCTGCTATAATTATGGACTCTTTAAACAGTGTCAACATTCAGGCAAATGGGAAGATATGAACTCAATAAATTGACCTCGCTCCCAATGTGTGGCTTCATAGCTCAGTTGGTAGAGCATTACACTGGTATTTTGCAGAGGTCACAGGCTCGAATCCCATTGAAGCCCTGATTTTTACAGGCTTCTTCTTTCCAATTTCTTACCTTGGAGAATTTACTGCGATGATAATTCTTCACTTTGTTTGAGTGATCTTGAACTTAATTTAGACTACAGGTTTTATATGGAAGTGAGAGAGTGTCACCCTCCAAATATCCTTTCCTTATTAATCTCTGTAATACTCCATATACTCAAACACACCAACTTAATAAGGCTAGCAAAAGATGGATTGAAACCTACCAATCAATATCCTGTAAACAGGTGGTTTCTCCTATGTTTCTCTTATTTTTCTTCTCTCAATGACTGTTGACAAAATTTAGCGTCTTTCAGTCCATACCATGATGGCAAAACAGACCAATCAGTTTCGTGGACCAGACCTATAACACCATCAACTAACAAACACTATTCACTTGTCACTGAACATGACTTCTGCTCAGATTGTCGAAACGTCAGTCACCAACAACAGTTCTATTCAGGACTACCCTGACCTGGACGATCACAATACAAACTACTGATACTTCTGGCTCAAACCATTTACTATGTTAAGCTTTCTTATGGTGTGTAGTTTTACTGAGTTTTATTGAATCTGGTGTGCATACGAATATTTTCCTGCAGGACACCCTCAAAAGTGGAAAGAAACCTCAATGGTGTTATTAAACCCTGAAATAGACAAGGATCCCATCTATGTTAAGCTGTAATTGTGAACACTTTGTGACCTGATGCAGTCATCATCCTTTTTTAGTGCAGAGTGCACTATTGGGATGGTTTGGGGTTTGACTGCGCTAAAGCACTATGGCAATAAGGCACCATAGCACTATGGCCACACTCTTGTCTTACCACACTCTCGTCTTAACGGGCGATAATAGTTATATTTCAGGTAATGTCAGTTCTCCCTTTTAGTGCAAAGAACGCTTTTGTGACAGTGCATCTTTTGGAATCATCCCTAGCTCGGTTCAAAAAATGTTGTGTGATGTTTTCAAACTATTTTGTGTTTGCTAAGCTTTAAAGAGGGAAACGAATGGATCTCCTCAGCCGCTTGTTTATTTTCTCCCCTATGAAAGAGAACAATAAGTTCACAAATGTATTCACCCAAAACATTTCCGAGTTTAATAGCGACATTACAAATAGTAATGTCGTGACAAAAGAAACTTCTCAAATATTGCTGCAGACACTGTAGCACTGACGGAAACCGCAAATAAATTTAGTTAGTAACTGTTTACAAATGATATGAAAATTTGCCTCTTGAATGAAACAAAATAATTCCTCTTCCATTTTTTCATAAATTAATAACATTAGTTCATTTTCACCAGCAGGAAAAAAGCGAGCATATCGTCTTTGTATGTTTTTGAGAAAACAAGGGTATCATGTTACAAACTTTGCGAGGAGAACAAAAGTATCAAGTTACAAATGTTGGCGTTGAAAAAATAAAATTATCATGTTTGCTAGTTCAACGTATCAATGAATTTAAAATAAACGAAATTCAACATAAAACACCACAGTAAAATTTAAAACCGTCTTGACAAACGGTAGTTGTAAGTTATTTTTGGGCCTTGAACTAAGAAGTTACATACAGGCAGCAGATGACTCAAAATGTACTTACCGTCCTGCAAAACACTGCACTATCTGAGATTGTCTCACTAGTTTAGAAAAAGGAAGAGCTGGAAAAAGTGTTGTCTTGTTGTCTGGAACAAGTAGATTTGCCTGCGGGACAACTAACTCTTCATTCTCACTTGCCCAATAGGCAGGGGTCTGGGCAAGGGTTCAGCCAAGTCATCTGCCAACTAAATAAAGGAAGGAAACTAAGACTTGCCCAGAGCAAGCAACATTTGAAAGCCGCTGGTCCAAAGGCCACTGTGAGCTTCTGGAATGAAAATGTCTGTCCATGCTAAGGGTCTTATACCTAAAGGCCAGAAACTTTGATTTGACACGTACCCATAATCTCATGCTGAAAAAAATTGACCATTGGACACTTTGAAAAACATGAAAAAAAAAATGCAAATGGAACCAAGAAGAGAAGAAGGGTCCATGTAAATGATGGTGGACTTCTCCCATTTCTCCAAGAAGTACCAGCCGGGTAATAATATCATGCCTGCAACTCAAAAAAGTTAGTGGGTATATAGGGGGATGTCTATTGTAAAAGCCATGAGATGTTGTAAAGTCTTACAATAGAAATGTTTTAATGTGTTTCAGATCCAGATTTACAGTCCCAATACACACCAAGTGAAAAAGTCATTTTCAAAGTTTAAGAACAAAGTTTACTGCGGAAGTTTTAGGAATGATGGGCAGTTACTGATTGCAGGAGTAGAGAATAGCTCAGTACAGGTGTGTATGAAATAGATGCCTCTAAAGTTCCTTTTCACATAGAACTGTGATTGGGTTGAAACATTTTTTGAAATCTTAACTTGTGAGAAGCTCCGACTTGTAGTAGCAGCTGTAAATCTTCTTTGTTCCTCCTTTTTGTTTTACAGCTTTTTGATGTCAACACCCGGTCTCTTTTAAGAGAATTTAAGCAACACACTGGGTGAGCAATAAGTTAACAAAGATCAATTTTAATAGTAATTACCAAAGTTTAAAAATTGCATGCAATGAATATATCCAGCAATTTAGACTGAGCACTGTGACACCCTGAGCCATATACTGTGATGTCATTTTAATTTTTTGTGTAATTTGTAATCATTTAATTATAGATCACAGAAGACATCAAAATGTGGTAAGAACATCAGTGACACACTCGGCTACGCCTTGTGTGCCACTTTTTTGTTTTTTTTAGCACATTTTGATGTCATCTGTGATCTATTACTGAGCAGTCACATGGCAACATGGAATCTATTTGTTAAATAGATAGTGAGTAGCAAAGCCAATCAGAGAACAATATTCATTATAGAACACTAGTAGATTTCTACAAATAGTAAATAGACTGAGTGGAGTACGATTTAGTGAGCAATTTAGTGTGTGTTTGAGATTTAGTGTGCACCAAGCTAATTTGGCTTATGAGCATGTTTACTCTCTGATTGTATGACACAAGGTGTAGTGACTGGTTATTAAAAATAACAAAGTTTGAGTTTAGAACTAACAAAAAGGCAGCAGTATAAACTTACTAATAATTTTCCACAAGTTTTGCAAACAGGGGAAGGAAACATTACAGTGATGTCCAGTTACAGTCATCCAGTTATTACATATTAAGTTTTCATATGACCAACAGGTGCACAGGGAGCCAATCAAAATCAATAATGTTATTATAGATACAATATTATTATTATTTAATATGTATGTTGCAGTTAATTTTTGGTCTCAGTTAATTTTATAATTTTACTTTGTTAGTTTTTTTTCTAATTAGGTCGTTTTATTAATTTTTTAACTTATTTTTTCTAACTAGGTGATTTTTCCACTTTTTTTTTTTTTGGGGGGGGGGGGGTGGTGGTGTTTCTCAAAAAGAATAACATGCTAACCACCAGCCCTAACCCTATCCCTATCCCAAACCCTATTGACCCCCTAACTCTATCCCTAGACCTAGTCCCCCAGTTTTCTTTTTATTTTGCACTCACTTGGATTTAAACTCCAGACCTCTGACTGTCCATCTTCATCTCCACCACACTAAACAAGCAATCATTGCAAATTTGCTCATACTTGTTAGTCATAATAAGGTCCCAAGGCACACCTTCCCCCTTTGACACAAATTAACCTGGTTGAGAAAAAATTAACTAGTAAGGGTTGACCACCTATAGTTGTTTGACCGCTTGCGACAACGAGCTCAGTTTGATAGTATCCGTGATTGTGTGAGCATGTATAACTCTACGCCAAAGTCGCGCGCGAAATTACGCAGATAAAATGCCAACAACATGGCACCCCAATTTTTTAAATTTGTTTAATTTATTGAAAATGTTGCGTGGATCCGGTCAGTGGTTTCAAAACATTTATCAGCTGAAATAGAAGACCCTACCTTTCTCTTCTTGATTTAAACAGGAGACATGTACAAGGTATGGCAAGAGCTCCAACACCAATGAACGGCAATTAGCTCGATCGCCCCCCCCCCCCCCCCCCCCCCCCCCCCCCCCCCCCCCCACGGATCATTGAACACGGCCAAAGCAACGTACAATTGTAGTATATTACCACACATACAGTGTGTAGTTTTTGCAGTGCAGTTGTTGGCGGGGAGCAGACACAAAACGCCAAGACCAGTAGTCAGGATGTGGACTCCGCCTACAAGTTTTAGACGAGCTTGCGGAGCATGAGCTGACGCTTCAACAAACTACAAAATAACAAAAAACACAGCAACCAACCAATTAAATTTTTAGCAGCCGCCATTGCTCTATTTACAAGATGTTACCCATAGGGTAAGAATTTCCTTATTCTAAATTTTCATCTCCACAAAACAATTCACAATATCGACAAGAGTGACCTTTAAGATGGGACATACGAGATTGATATGTTTCTTCTCCTTCCAAATGGGCCAATGATGCCAGAGGGTCATTGATATGGATGTGCACATGGTTGTCTCGAAAATTTTATGACGTCACAAACATGCAAACAAAGAAAACATGCCCACACGTGTTTCCTGCAGTGAAATATTGTGAAAATTTTTATACTTTGTGATATAGATGCCTAGTTCACAAATATAATTTTTTGACAAAGTTTTATACTAGGATTTCTTTTCTTTTAATCACAAACATGAAATTGTATGATTTTAAAGAATGCCTCTAGATAATTTTTTCATTTTTCAAATTAAAAGTATTGTCCAAAATCGTTTTCACAAGACTGCCGAGTTTCAAGATAGGAAAGGAAGCAAATAGGCAGAAAATGGCCAAAAAACGGTTATCTAAGTTACGATGTTTGTTGCCATGGCAACAGTCTGCAAATATACTCATATGAGCGAAAAAGAAAATCCTGGGTGTGTGGCTAATCTTCACTGTGAATGCCAGGAGCTTAAACCAAAGTTGAAACACATCTATGAGTTCATTTTAGTCTTCATCCTTCTCAGGTGAAGATACTGTTAACATTGTAGGGAGCCACCTTAAAAATATAATAACCTAGTTAGAAAAATCTAACTAGTTGAATTATAAACTTAACTGAAACCAAAATTAACTGCAACATGTACATAGTTTATTAAACACCAATTAGTATAATCTGATTAATATGTTGTTCTGATCATAAATATATGGCAGTCTCCCAAAAAACTCAATTTTCAATTCAATGTTTACAGGTTAATGCACTCACGCGAGTGAATTATTGGGATTTACCTGCATGAGTTCGTTGTTAGTGAACGAGTGCAGGTAAATCCCGATAATCACGAGCAATGAGTGCATTAACATTTTTATTATTCAAATTGAATACACTGCAAACAAAAATCGTCAAACTTGGAGTCAGCCGAAGACATGGTGTAATGACAGTGGTGTAATGAATTTACACCACGGCTATTCACCACGATAATGATGTCAAGGCCGTTGTTTCGTCATAACCTAGTGTCATGTGGCACAAATCAAGCAATCAGAAAATCGGAATTCCTACAGTGTATGAAATTTGAATAATAACATTATATAGCTCCATGCAAAAAGGTTAACAGTAATTTACAATCATCAGAAAAATCTTGAGTAGCAGTAATGATACATCAAAGTGTACATTGATGGAAGAAGCATTGTTCGTTGCTGACTGTAGATTATCTTTTGTGATCCACAGCTCTGTTCAGGTTACTAAGTTTTTGTTGGATAACTTGTATGCCATGTCTGGATCAGATGACAACTCTGTCATGTGTTGGGACATAGCTACAGGTCAAAATCTAACCACATTCAGCGAACATCAGGTAACATTGTCAACTAGAAATTCCAGCGGCACCTGTTGCTCATCTCTATACTGCGAGGCTCTTCTATTATATGAGAGAAAAAAATTTTTCCCCTGACAAAATTACTCCTGGTCACAAGGAAATCTCTTGTCTTGGAGCATGTCAACCTTTTTAGTACATGTGTTATCTTGGGTCAATACTTCACAGTCCAAACCAGTGTTACAAAATATGCTCATGTTATTACAGTGTAATCATGTCTATAACAATATTCCCAATTGTGCTTGGTTTTCCTGCGTGCCTATTTGTCACCTAAGAGGTGCGCATCATGTGGGGTCCAATACAGGTGCCTGCATTGGTTACCCATATTCATAAGTCAATTGTGCCACTTTAATGGCTTCCTTCACAATGTTTCTTACAGTTTTCAAAACTTATAAAAATTCTACAGAATGATTTTTTTGCTCAAAAGCTCTCAAAGACATTTTTCAGTCAAAATTTGTTATAGATACCATTACTTAATAACTGGACCTTGTGTCGTACAATTGAGTTGTAGCGTTACACGAGTCAACCGCGAGCCCAAGTCAACCTCGAGTCACGAGCCAACCTCGAGTCAACCACGAGTCAAGTCAAATTTTTTTCTATTTTTTCCCGAAAAAAAAGTAGATCGCAGGAAATAAAATATCTGAATATCAAGAGAAAGTATAGCTGAATATAGATTGTTAACAACAGGTTTTGATAACAGGCTCAGCTCGATCGCGACTCGCGCGATCTTGTAGTCTTACGCGACATATATTCAAAGGAACCATGTTATTTGTTGTGCCCATTGCCGATTATCAAGGCACGATTGTCTTATCCAAATAGTGAGTGACATGAATATAGCTGACTATGTGTTGACTCAGAGAAAACTTGAACAATATTATAAAACATCTGTGTCACGCGAGCGAGTTGCCTTTCCTGAATTTTGTGCCCGACGACCTTAAAATTACGTGAACTGTTGAAGGATCGTGTTTACAGAACTTTATTAGTGTTGCAAAACTACATTTAATTTATTTCTAAAGAAATCAACGACAATGTAATAGTGACAATGGAGGTGGCTTGGCCTAGTGGTTAGGGCGCTGGATTTGTAATCCGGAGGTCCCGAGTTCAAATCCTTCTCCCTGCTACTAGATGGATCTACAACTTCTCTACGCTTTGTTAGTAGCCAACTGGTCAGCCTCCTGCCAGTTGGGATTCTTAGCAAGTTTCAGTTTAATTTACAGTATTGTTAGCTTATTTCAGTGTCCACAATTAGTACATCAGTGCTAAACACTTCGACACTTTTAATATATATAAAGTTATCGTAATTTCAAGGTCGACGGGCACAAAATTCTGAAAATTCAGGAAAGAGGCAACTCACTCGCGTGACACGTATGCTTTACAATATCGTTCAAGTTTTCTTTAAGTCACTAGATGCATGTCACTCACTATTTGGATAAGACAATCGTACCTTGATAATCGGCAATGGGCACAACAAATAACGTGTGCTCTGGAAATATGTCGCGTAAGACTACAACGGATCGCGCGAGTCGCGATCGAGCTGAGCCTGTTATCAAAATATCCTGTTGTTAACAATCTATATTCAGCTATACTTTCTCTTGATATTCAGATATTTTATTTCCTGCGATCTACTTTTTTTTCGGGAAAAAATAGAAAAAAATTTGACTTGACTCGTGGTTGACTCGAGGTTGGCTCGTGACTCGAGGTTGACTTGGGCTCGCGGTTGACTCGTGTAACGCTACAACTCCGTAACAATTCAGGAAGTAATCATGCTCGTAACTTCAAATTGGGACTTGTGCTTCATGCTCACCTGATTTCGGAATTACTCGTGATCCTCCTGAATTGTACTCTACTTGGTTTAGTTATCATTACTAACACTTAGACTTAAACCATTCCCATATTCACAATTAGCCAATCAGAAGCCATGTCTACTGTCATAATATTCTGCAATATCACATCACTGAATGGATATGGCTATCATATCTGTCAATTGGTCACATTTGGATGTGGTAAACCTAATCATACCTTTTTGGTATGCTTTGGCAGCATATCAGGCTTGTTTAGTCTTGCCATGGTTATTTTGGGTTCAATTCTTACCTGGTGTCATATGCCAGGGGGTTAAGTCTGTTGTTAGTCCTCACCTTATATTTACCCTGAGGGTTTTTCTCTTGGTTTTTTCTGGTTTCCCTTCCTCCACAAAAACCAAACATCTCCAAATTCCAGTTGCCCAGGGACAGAGGACCGGCATGAAAACCTGAGCTAAGACTGATGTAGCTTCTGTGCTCAGCTTAACATTGTAATTCAATTTCATTCATATATTTGGCTAGGTCTTGCCAAAATATGTACCACTGAAGGGAACAAAAGGGAACCGTTAGGCATGAATGTTACACATGGCATGCAAAATGGTTAAAATATTGGTTTTAATATTGGTGAAACAGGAAGAAAAGTTACATTAAGTAACATTGCATAATGTACTAAATATTAAAATAGATTTTCTCTGTAGGATTATGTACGGTGTGGTGTTGCTAGCCAAACCAATAAAGACATCTTCATAACAGGTACTCTAGTCTATCTATCCTTCATTTGCTAATAAATTAAATATAATACATGTACTTACTATGAATTGTAACTTGCAATGGAGTTGTGCTCTCTTTTTAAGTAACAATGTCCTGTCCTAAGTGGACTGCCAAAGTTCCAAGAAAAAAAAACCTCTTGCTGTATTTGGCCACGCTGCATTAACAATTATTCACCAAAGTGGAGGTAAATATCCACCACTTTCACTGACACTGAGGTGAATAATTGTTTTAGTATATACCACTCAAGCTGAATAACTAGCAGACCAAAGAGTAACTTTATTTGCAACAATATACCAACAAAAGCCATTTTGTTTTTTTAATAGTATTAGCTAATCACCTCCAAGCTAGCCAATCAGCGCATGCGAAAAGTACTGTAGCTGCGAACGGTGACAAACCGTGTACAAACCACTTTAACTTGAATGTTAAATACACGAAAGGCCATGAGTATGACTCACAGTGATGACACGATATTACAACGCTAGAATTCTGGGAAAACACTGACGATCTGAACTAAAACTGACCTAAAAACCGAGGAAAACTTGTCATAACTGAGTTTTTACTCAGTGGCCTCGTGGCCCCCGTTCGAAGAGCCACCTCCATGCGTGCGCGAACCTAAATATGTCTACAGGGAACCCAGCAGTAACAAGTACTATTCATGTGTGGTATATACTAATCAAGGATTTGGGCAACTCTCTTGTTTGGGTATTGTGATGATGCGTCATATCAGAATGTGCTTGTTTGATTGCTGATCAGTAGGGCCAAAGAGGAGGCATTTATATGAAGGTGTGAGAAAATTGAATTTTTTGTGTAATCTCATTCATGCTTTGTTACAGGTTCCTATGACCATTGTGTAAAGGTCTGGGACAAACGTAGGGAAGATAGTGTTTTATCCTTGGACCACGGCCACCCAGTGGAATGTGTACAGATCTTTCCGACAGGTGGAATTTGTATCTCTGCAGGTTAGTAAATTGACGACCAGATGTAATTCTTCAATAAAATTCTGTAATAATGTATTGAACAATTTGATGTGTTGGGAAACTTAATGATGTTAATAACGATATACCTGCCAACTCGCGCACATTATGCGCGAGTCTCACACCTGCGGATCTAAGATTGTGATCTCATGCATTCAGACCAATTTCTCACATCTAATTGACTCTAGCAAGTGTAATTGCTTAAAAACGTTGGAGATGTTGGTTTTTGTGGAGGAAGGGAAACCAGAAAAACCAAGAGAAAAACCCTCAGGGTAAATATAAGGTGAGGACTAACAACAGACTTAACCCCCTGGCATATGACACCAGGTAAGAATTGAACCCAAAATAACCATGGCAAGACTAAACAAGCCTGATATGCTGCCAAAGCATACCAAAAAGGTATGATTAGGTGTTTACCACATCCAAATGTGACCAATTGACAGATATGATAGCCATATCCATTCAGTGATGTGATATTGCAGAATATTATGACAGTAGACATGGCTTCTGATTGGCTAATTGTGAATATGGGAATGGTTAAGTCTAAGTGTTAGTAATGATAACTAAACCAAGTAGAGTACAATTCAGGAGGATCACGAGTAATTCCGAAATCAGGTGAGCATGAAGCACAAGTCCAATTTGAAGTTACGAGCATGATTACTTCCTGAATTGTACGACACAAGGTCCAGTTACTAAGTAATGGTATCTATGACAAATTTTGAACTGAAAAATGTCTTTGAGAACTTCTTTTGAGCAAAAACATCATTCTGTAGAATTTTTATAAGTTTTGAAAACTGCAAGAAACATTGTGAAGGAAGCCATTAAAGTGGCACAATTGACTTATGAATTATGGGTAACCAATTGCAGGCACCTTTAATTGGACACCCACATGATTGCGCACCTCTTAGGTGACAAATAGGCACGCAGAAAACCAATCACAATTGGGAATATTGTTATAGACATGATTACACTGTTAATAACATGAGCATATTTTGTAACACTGGTTTGGACTGTGAAATATTGACCAAGATACACATGTACTAAAAAAGGTTGACATGCTCCAAGACAAGAGATTTTCCTTATTGGCCAGGAGTAACTTTGTCAGAGGAAAAATTTTTTTCTCTCCATATAATAGAAGAGCCTCGCAGTATAGAAGATGAGCAACAGGTGCCGCTGGAATTTCTAGTTGACAATGTTACCTGATGTTCGCTGAATGTGGTTAGATTTTGACCTGTAGCTATGTCCCAACACATGACAGAGTTGTCATCTGATCCAGACATGGCATACAAGTTATCCAACAAAAACTTAGTAACCTGAACAGAGCTGTGGATCACAAAAGATAATCTACAGTCAGCAACTAACAATGCTTCTTCCATCAATTGTACACTTTGATGTATCATTACTGCTACTCAAGATTTTTCTGATGATTGTAAATTACTGTTAACCTTTTTGCATGGAGCTATATAATGTTATTATTCAAATTTCATACACTGTAGGAATTCCGATTTTCTGATTGCTTGATTTGTGCCACATGACACTAGGTTATGACGAAACAACGGCCTTGACATCATTATCGTGGTGTAATAGCCGTGGTGTAAATTCATTACACCACTGTCATTACACCATGTCTTCTGCTGACTCAAAGTTTGACAATTTTTGTTTGCAGTGTATTCAGTTTGAATAACAAAAATATTAATGCACTCATTGCTCGTGAATTATCGGGATTTACCTGCACTCGTTCACTAACAATGAACTCGTGCAGGTAAATCCCAATAATTCACTCGCTGAGTGCATTAACCTGTAAACATTGAATTGAAAATTGAGTTTTTGGGAGACTGCCATATATTTATGATCAGAACAACATATTAATCAGATTATACTAATTGGTGTTTAATAAACTATGTACATGTTGCAGTTGATTTTTGGTTTCAGTTAAGTTTATAATTCAACTGACTAGGTTATTATATTTTTAAGGTGGCTCCCTACAATGTTAACAGTATCTTCACCTGAAGAAGGATGAAGAACTAAAAATGAACTCATAGATGTGTTTCAACTTTGGGTTTAAGCTCCTGGCATTCACAGTGAAGATTAGCCACACACCCAGGATTTCTTTTTCGCTCATATGAGTATATTGCAGACTGTTGCCATGGCAACAAACAATCGTAACTTAGATAACCGTTTTTTGGCCATTTTCTGCCTATTTGCTTCCTTTTCTATCTTGAAACTCGGCAGTCTTGTGAAAACGATTTTGGACAATACTTTAATTTGAAAAAATGAAAAAATTATCTAGAGGATTCTTTAAAATCATACAATTTCATGTTTGTGATTAAAAGAAAAGAAATCCTTAGATAAAATTTTGTCAAAAAATTATATTTGTGAAGTAGGCATCTATATCACAAAGTATAAAAACTTTCACAATATTTCACTGCAGGAAACACGTGTGGGCATGTTTTCTTTGTTTGCATGTTTGTGACGTCATAAAATTTCGAGACAACCATGTGCGCATCCATATCAATGACCCTCTGGCGTCATTGGCCCATTTGAGAAGGAGAAGAAACATATCAATCTCGTATGTCCCATCTTAAAGCTACTCTTGTCGATATTGTGACATGTTTTTGGAGATGAAAATTTAGAATAAGGAATTCTTACCCTATGGGTAACATCTTGTAAATGAGCAATGATGGCTGCTAAAATTTAATTGTTGTTTGCTGTGGTTTGTTATTTTGTAGTTTTGAAGCGTCAGCTCATGCTCCGCAAGCTCGTCTTAACTTGTAGGGGAGTCACATCCTGACTCATGTCTTGGCTTTTGTGTCTGCTCTGCAAACAACTGCACTGCAAATACACACTCTATGTGTGGTAATATACTACATTGTACGTTGCTTTGCTGTGTTCAATGATCGTGGCGATCAAACTAATCAGTTTCATTGGTTGGAGCTCTTGCATACCTTGTACATGTCTCTTAAATCAAGAAGGGAAAGGTAGGGTCTTCTATTCAGCTGATAAATGTTTTGAAACCAATGCCGATCCACGCACATTTTCAATAAATAAACAAATTTAAAAAATTTGGGTGCCATGTTTGTTGGCATTTTACTGCGTAATTTCGCGCGCGACTTTGGCGTAGAGTTTAAATGCTCACACAATCACGATACTATCAAAATGAGCTCGCAAGCGGTCAAAAAACTATAGGTGGTCACCTTAACTAGTTAATTTTTTCTAACCAGGTTAATTTGTGTCAAAGGGGGAAGGTGTGTCTGGGACCTTATTAGACTAACAAGTATGAGCAAATTTGCAATGACTGCTTGTTTAGTGTGGTGGAGATGAAGATGGACAGTCAGAGGTCTGGAGTTTAAATCCAAGTGAGTGCAAAATAAAAAGAAAACTGGGGGATTAGGTCTAGGGATAGAGTTAGGGGGGTCAATAGGGTTTGGGATAGGGATAGGGTTAGGGCTGGTGGTTAGCATGTTATTCTTTTTGAGAAACACCACCACCCCCCCCACCCCCCCCCCCCAAAAAAAAAAGTGGAAAAATCACCTAGTTAGAAAAAATAAGTTAAAAAATTAATAAAACGACCTAATTAGAAAAAAAACTAACAAAGTAAAATTATAAAATTAACTGAGACCAAAAATTAACTGCAACATACATATTAAATAATAATAATATTGTATCTATAATAACATTATTGATTTTGATTGGCTCCCTGTGCACCTGTTGGTCATATGAAAACTTAATATGTAACTGGATGACTGTAACTGGACATCACTTTAATGTTTCCTTCCCCTGTTTGCAAAACTTGTGGAAAATTATTAGTAAGTTTATACTGCTGCCTTTTTGTTAGTTCTAAACTCAAACTTTGTTATTTTCAATAATCAGTCACTACACCTTGTGTCATACAATCAGAGTAAACATGCTCATAAGCCAAATTAGCTTGGTGCACTCTAAATCTCAAACACACACTAAATTGCTCACTAAATCGTACTCCACTCAGTCTATTTACTATTTGTAGAAATCTACTAGTGTTCTATAATGAATATTGTTCTCTGATTGGCTATGCTACTCACTATCTATTTAACATATAGATTCCATGTTGCTATGTGTCTGTTCAGTAATAGATCACAGATGACATCAAAATGTGCTAAAAAAAAACAAAAAAGTGGCACACAAGGCGTAGCCGAGTGTGTCACTGATGTTCTTACCACATTTTGACGTCTTCTGTGATCTATAATATTATTAAATGATTACAAATTACACAAAAAATTAAAATGACATCACAGTATATGGCTCAGGGTGTCACAGTGCTCAGTCTAAATTGCTGGATATATTCATTGCATGCAATTTTTAAACTTTGGTAATTACTATTAAAATTGATCTTTGTTAACTTATTGCTCACCCAGTGTGTTGCTTAAATTCTCTTAAAAGAGACCGGGTGTTGACATCAAAAAGCTGTAAAACAAAAAGGAGGAACAAAGAAGATTTACAGCTGCTACTACAAGTCGGAGCTTCTCACAAGTTAAGATTTCAAAAAATGTTTCAACCCAATCACAGTTCTATGTGAAAAGGAACTTTAGAGGCATCTATTTCATACACACCTGTACTGAGCTATTCTCTACTCCTGCAATCAGTAACTGCCCATCATTCCTAAAACTTCCGCAGTAAACTTTGTTCTTAAACTTTGAAAATGACTTTTTCACTTGGTGTGTATTGGGACTGTAAATCTGGATCTGAAACACATTAAAACATTTCTATTGTAAGACTTTACAACATCTCATGGCTTTTACAATAGACATCCCCCTAAATACCCACTAACTTTTTTGAGTTGCAGGCATGATATTATTACCCGGCTGGTACTTCTCGGAGAAATGGGAGAAGTCCACCATCATTTACATGGACCCTTCTTCTCTTCTTGGTTCCAATTGCATTTTTTTTTCAAGTTTTTCAAAAGTGTCCAATGGTCAATTTTTTTCAGCATGAGATTTTGATTTGTAGAAATGGGTACGTGTCAAATCAAAGTTTCTGGCCTTTAGGTATAAGACCGTTAGGATGGACAGACATTTTCATTCCAGAAGCTCACAGTGGCCTTTGGACCAGCGGCTTTCAAATGTTGCTTGCTCTGGGCAAGTCTTAGTTTCCTTCCTTTATTTAGTTGGCAGATGACTTGGCTGAACCCTTGCCCAGACCCCCTGCCTATTGGGCAAGTGAGAATGAAGAGTTACTTGTCCCGCAGGCAAATCTACTTGTTCCAGACAACAAGACAACACTTTTTCCAGCTCTTCCTTTTTCTAAACTAGTGAGGCAATCTCAGATAGTGCAGTGTTTTGCAGGACTGTAAGTACATTTTGAGTCATCTGCTGCCTGTATGCAACTTGTTAGTTCAAGGCCCAAAAATAACTTACAACTACTGTTTGTCAAGACGGTTTTAAATTTTACTGTGGTGTTTTATGTTGAATTTCGTTTATTTTAAATTTATTGTTACGTTGAACTAGCAAACATGATAATTTTATTTTTTCAACGCCAACATTTGTAACTTGATACTTTTGTTCTCCTCGCAAAGTTTGTAACATGATACCCTTGTTTTCTCAAAAACATACAAAGAAGATACGCTCGCTTTTTTCCTGCTGGTGAAAATGAACTAATGTTATTAATTTATGAAAAAATGGAAGAGGAATGATTTTGTTCCATTCAAGAGGCAAATTTTCATATCATTTGTAAACAGTTACTCACTAAATTTATTTGCAGTTTCCGTAAGTGCCACAGTGTCTGCAGCAATATTTGAGGAGTTTCTTTTGTCACAACATTACTATTTGTAATGTCGCTATTAAACTCGGAAATGTTTTGGGTGAATACATTTGTGAACTTATTGTTCTCTTTCATAGGGGAGAAAATAAACAAGCGGCTGAGGAGATCCATTCGTTTCCCTCTTTAAAGCTTAGCAAACACAAAATAGTTTGAAAACATCACACGACATTTTTTTGAACCGAGCCAGGGATGATTCCAAAAGATGCACTGTCACAAAAGCGTTCTTTGCACTAAAAGGGAGAACTGACATTACCTGAAATATAACTATTATCGCCCGTTAAGACGAGAGTGTGGTAAGACAAGAGTGTGGCCATAGTGCCATGGTGCCTTATTGCCATAGTGCTTTAGCGCAGTCAAACCCCAAACCATCCCAATAGTGCACTCTGCACTAAAAAAGGATGATGACTGCATCAGGTCACAAAGTGTTCACCATTACAGCTTAACATAGATGGGATCCTTGTCTATTTCAGGGTTTAATAACACCATTGAGGTTTCTTTCCACTTTTGAGGGTGTCCTGCAGGAAAATATTCGTATGCACACCAGATTCAATAAAACTCAGTAAAACTACACACCATAAGAAAGCTTAACATAGTAAATGGTTTGAGCTAGAAGTATCAGTAGTTTGTATTGTGATCGTCCAGGTGAGTGTAGTTCTGAAAAGAACTGTTGTTGGTGACTGACGTTTCGACAATCTGAGCAGAAGTCATGTTCAGTGACAAGTGAATAGTGTTTGTTAGTTGATGGTGTTATAGGTCTGGTCCACAAAACTGATTGGTCTGTTTTACCATCATGGTATGGACTGAAAGACGCTAAATTTTGTCAACAGTCATTGAGAGAAGAAAAGTAAGAGAAACATAGGAGAAACCACCTGTTTACAGGATATTGATTGGTAGGTTTCAATCCATCTTTTGCTAGCCTTATTAAGTTGGTGTGTTTGAGTATATGGAGTATTACAGAGATTAATAAGGAAAGGATATTTGGAGGGTGACACTCTCTCACTTCCATATAAAACCTGTAGTTTAAATTAAGTTCAAGATCACTCAAACAAAGTGAAGAATTATCATCGCAGTAAATTCTCCAATGTAAGAAATTGGAAAGAAGAAGCCTGCAAAAATCAGGGCTTCAATGGTATTCGAGCCTGTGACCTCTGCAAAATACCAGTGTAATGCTCTACCAACTGAGCTATGAAGCCACACATTGGGAGTGAGGTCAATTTATTGAGTTCATATCTTCCCATTTGCCTGAATGTTGACACTGTTTAAAGAGTCCATAATTATAGCAGAGCTACATATATACATTTTGGCTAAACTTCAAAATACCTGGCCACGATTGCATGACATTAAATGCCTGCTCCCGTAGTCCTGCAGTCAATAAATATTTGCATATGGAAACAAAAGAGAAATACTTGAGAAGTGTTCTCCTGCAGTCCCGCAGTCATATGCCTGCTGCCATAGTCCCACAGTCAATATATATTTGCATATGTGCTCCTGCAGTCCCGTGGTCGTCTACAAATAAGAAACTTCTCACATCTTTTAATTTCAGTTATAAATTTACAACTTCAAAAACAGTTCACAAATATTTCCATTCATCTATCGCCCTAATGTGTTCTTCTGCTTGTGCCTTTGTTTTGGTTCCCCAATTGGTTACATAGATTTTTTTTGCATCATTCAGAAATGCAGCAAACAAATCCTTGTTTCTATGCATATATCTCCACATAAATTCTGATAAATATATAGAAAAAAGATGTTTTCTAACTCCAAATTTAGGTAGTTTACATTTCACTTATCTCCAGTGACCTTCGATTCTGTTGGTGTTGTGTTGTCACCATTTTTGTTTAAAAATTCTTTTGAGTTAGTTAACTGTTCTGTGGACATAACCTTGTTTCTCCAGATTATAATATGCTTTCCAGCAGTCTGATACAATGATTGTTTCTGGCTCAATCCATTTCTGAATAATAGGCAACAGTGTCGCTTCATCTTGTCTTAACTGCCACTAGGAAACATTTCCTGCTGTCTTGCTCTATACCTCCAAATACCCATTGTCCTTCCACATGATGTCCTTGATGATACTTTTCGCAAACTTGCTTTCATCAATCTGCACAATTTTTCCCTCTCCCCTGAGTCTCTCACTACTTTCAAGTAGAGTGATTTCACATACTTCACGACAAAAGCTATCCCAGTCAACACCAGTACTTTCAGCCAATCCTAGCTCGTGATCAAGGTTTTGACACCACCAATATGCCAGTTTAAGAATCTCTTCTAATGTCATCTTGCTTTTTTTCAAACCAGCCTCCTTTCCTGATTGAAATCTCTGCCTTGTGTCCTTTGCTCTTTTCTTGCCTTCTACATTCCCACTTAAACAAATCAGATCAATCCTCACATCTTGCCAAGCTCATTTCAACATCG
>JAHPZR010039766.1:12500-16119 GCA_019787425.1 Platygyra sinensis | reverse complement strand
AAAGCTTGTTTGTCTGGGTAAAATCAGGAAAATACCAAAATTACCAAAGTCACATTGACTTGAACCTAAAAAACAAGGATCAATTGGCACTGTTTTTCAAAATTAACTGAGGGCCGGGGGGGGGGGGGGAGTTGATAAGAACTGCATTTTATTCGTAAATGAAAAATGCCCGCGTAAAATTCGTACGAAGTACACAACTAACAAATTAGAAAAGCGAACAATTATGAAAATATATACATCGCATCAGAGACACGAACGAGAGTGCTTTACAGTGGAGGTTAACCATCAAGACAATGTAAAAGATTATTTGAGTAAAATGCTGTCTCGTCTTAGATTGTTTTGATTGTTGCATAAACATGCTAAAACGCTTTTAGAACTTGTATCAATGATAGTTGACTTTACCTGGCCCGGAAAATTGGATGTAGATGTCAAGAAAGCTCTGCAATAGTCAGTCATCAAGAAAATACTCCGGGTCAATATCAGTATCTGGGCAACTGCGCACCTACCCCTCCCCTAACCTAACATGTAATAAATAAGTTAATAAGTTAGTGTTACTGTTGGGTTAGGGAAGGGGTAGGTACGCAGTTTGCCCAGATACTTATATTGATCCAATACTCCTTGACCAACAAGTTCGATATAATAAGCCTAAAACAATAGACCTCTGAGAAATCTGAGCCCCACAAACTCTGTAGTTATTACCCAGAACCTTGTACTTAGGTTTATTGTTTTAGGCTTAATTTCAATATATCGAAACTGGTCTGTTCAGGGTAGAAAAAAGTAAAAAGCATGCGCGAGTTCTTGCGCGCCAGTCTCCCCATGTTTGTAAAAAAGGTTTCCAAACCCTTTATCCACCCGCGGTACACTAGAAATTTCGATACGAAGACACATTTTCCCCACATAACCCACTTTACATCTTGAATCCATATAAGCAAACCACTAAATATATAAACAAGAGAGCCTCTCAGCAGGCAGGGGATGACTTGTTTTCTTAAAAGGAAATACTGAAAAAAAACCATGCTTGCCCAACCGTAGCGATATTTTCGCGTACCTTATTACTATCCGATACGGCTGCGTTTTTAAAAGCATGGTACTGGCCATGCCACATTTATTTTTTGTCGGTAAAGTAATAAAAAAATTGCTTTTTAGGCAGATCATACTTTGCTAGTTTTTTTGTAATGGAACTTTCCAAATTCGACCAAACAACATTGGCGTTCCAAAACGTTTTTTCTTCACTTTTAAGTCCTCTTTAAAGTTCCTAAAATTTCACTTAAATTCAGGTAGACCCGGCTTTAACGCATAACTATTTACGTCGGGCCCACGCCCTGCTCGCATACGGAATGAGAAAAGATAGGTGGTCTAAACACGAGTGAACATAGGTCCAGAAGGTTGGTGAGAGAACTCTGGCAATCCCTCGAGAGTTATTTCCAATCATGATACCCAGTTCTTCTGCGAATAGTTTCACTACGCCCGTTACGTGCATGGTCTCATGGACTTTGAATTCTATTTACCGTCGGTCAGTGTAAACGGCAGATCGACTGAGGACTGCAGACTGCAAACTGTAAACCGGGGGTAAAATGCAGACTGCAGATCAGGGGTAAAATGTGGACTGCAGACTTTTTAACTGAATCGTGCTACACGGAAAGTTTTCATCATTGAGAGCTCACAAAAAATGGCCGACCAGAGCGTTAGTTGGGCTAACCTGAGTGATATTCAGGCAAACCGGCGTGATATTCAATCTGACCAGAGTACAGACTTTCTCTATCATTAGCCTGAATAATCCTGTTACGTTTACGGTTATATAAAACTCGATAATGGAGATAACACGATGTGGACTTATTAAAAGTCTGTAGGCTGCTTTTTACCTACATTTTAACCCCGGTCTAGGTCCGCTGTCTGCAGTCTGCGGTTTTCAGTGTCCATGGTATTCTGGTGTTGTGATAAGGCTCGGATTTAAATTCGCCATCAGTCCTTGTTTCGGAAATAGCCAATCCATTGACGCCGAGTTTAGTCACGTGGGCAAATTTAGCGGCTTCACACATGTTGTAACGTGTGAAAAAATTAACCAATATTGAGGGATTCAAGTCAGCCCTCGACAAGTCAGTTTATATTGTTCTGTGTCACATCAAGCTTGACTGTTTTATATTTGCATACTACCTTAAATCACAAAATATATGTTGACGATACCTTTCAGTTCCTAATTTTTTTAAAGCACAAATCATTATTCAGTCATAAGATTAATAGCTATCAGCTGCAAGCTGCTTTAAACAGTGGATATACACCTGGCCCCAGTTGTTCGAAAGGTGGATAACTCTATCCACCGGATAAATCACTATCCAGCGGATAGCGTGGTTGTTTTGTCAAACACTTATCCACTGGATAGCGATTTATCCGGTGGATAGCGTTATCCAGCCTTTGAACAACTGGGGCCTGATTGCAATAATGTTGTGATAGAAAAATGAATAATGAATACATTCTTGGAATTTAATTATTCGCTCGTGCTCTAAGGTATAAAGGCAAGTAATGGACTTTTCTCGGTTCGTGGTATACGAGCAATTGCCGCATGTAACAGTTTCTCGAAGACGATTGGTGATACTGAAAGAACACCAGCATATTTTCATCAAGGTCAGATTCAAGGTATGTTATATAAATCAGTATGTGAATAAAAGTTACAATCAGTACTAGAAGTTTTTTTTTTTCTGCTAACAATGAAAGTTGTTTCTTCATTAATAGTTAATTCAATTCCACAAACTAGTTTTCTCTACACAGTACCCTTCACAGGTCTTACGAAAATGTCAGTTTTCAACGGCGCGGGTCTCAAATCGGAGGTGGTGTCTTTTCACGGCTGCGTTTCCCTATAACGGCGAACAGAAATCTCCACTGTTTAAAAAAGTTAAAAATTAATTTTCATTGTTTAAAAAAGTTAAAAAAATAGTTTTCATTGATTAACAAAAAGGAAAATTTATTTTTATTACTGTAAAACATATCTAAGGTCTTAGAACCATTCAAGGATAGAATTGCAATTAGGTGTAAACATACTGAGCTACAGTTTGTCGTATGGACTTCAGTAAAAGAATCCAGGCTCCGTCGGCATCCAGAGACTGTTTATTCATTCTGCGAAAAACAAGCAAAGTGTTGAGTTAGCCGCGATGTTTACTTCATGGAATCCTATCATAAGGATCAAAGAAGACCGCTGTCTTTTCCGAATCTAGAAGTAGCAGCCTTTCTTGATAAAGTCTTTAAAGAGTTGGATTGGAAATCCCCGGGCGATGGGGGTGGGGTATACAGGAACCGGACAGTCAATCCAGATAGAGCGTGAATGTTTTCTAGGCTGGAGTTGAATGAAAAGGATGAAGAATGCTCAAGAAAAATAAATGTATGGGTTATTGATCAATTGTGAGGACATTCCTGGATATGTACATGTTCTTACCATTTCCAGCAGAATAATTTCAGTGGAGATTGAATCTCTGTCGAGTGTAGGGCTGGATTGAGGAAGGCCAAACCCCCTACGTATACTTCAGGATTTAAAGAATCCGCCTCTGTTATCACAAAAGCATGAATGTACCATTTTATTTCTGGGAAACGATAAACTTGATTGGCCCAGGGTCCTCCCTTACCATCG
>JAHPZR010039766.1:0-2500 GCA_019787425.1 Platygyra sinensis | reverse complement strand
ATTGTAACTTTTATTCACATACTGATTTATATAACATACCTTGAATCTGACCTTGATGAAAATATGCTGGTGTTCTTTCAGTATCACCAATCGTCTTCGAGAAACTGTTACATGCGGCAATTGCTCGTATACCACGAACCGAGAAAAGTCCATTACTTGCCTTTATACCTTAGAGCACGAGCGAATAATTAAATTCCAAGAATGTATTCATTATTCATTTTTCTATCACAACATTATTGCAATCAGGCCCCAGTTGTTCAAAGGCTGGATAACGCTATCCACCGGATAAATCGCTATCCAGTGGATAAGTGTTGACAAAACAACCACGCTATCCGCTGGATAGTGATTTATCCGGTGGATAGAGTTATCCACCTTTCGAACAACTGGGGCCAGGTGTATATCCACTGTTTAAAGCAGCTTGCAGCTGATAGCTATTAATCTTATGACTGAATAATGATTTGTGCTTTAAAAAAATTAGGAACTGAAAGGTATCGTCAACATATATTTTGTGATTTAAGGTAGTATGCAAATATAAAACAGTCAAGCTTGATGTGACACAGAACAATATAAACTGACTTGTCGAGGGCTGATTGAATCCCTCAATATTGGTTAATTTTTTCACACGTTACAACATGTGTGAAGCCGCTAAATTTGCCCACGTGACTAAACTCGGCGGTCAATGGATTGGCTATTTCCGAAACAAGGACTGATGGCGAATTTAAATCCGAGCCTTATCACAACACCAGAATACCATGGACACTGAAAACCGCAGACTGCAGACAGCGGACCTAGACCGGGGTTAAAATGTAGGTAAAAAGCAGCCTACAGACTTTTAATAAGTCCACATCGTGTTATCTCCATTATCGAGTTTTATATAACCGTAAACGTAACAGGATTATTCAGGCTAATGATAGAGAAAGTCTGTACTCTGGTCAGATTGAATATCACGCCGGTTTGCCTGAATATCACTCAGGTTAGCCCAACTAACGCTCTGGTCGGCCATTTTTTGGTGAGCTCTCAATGATGAAAACTTTCCGTGTAGCACGATTCAGTTAAAAAGTCTGCAGTCCACATTTTACCCCTGATCTGCAGTCTGCATTTTACCCCGGTTTACAGTTTGCAGTCTGCAGTCCTCAGTCGATCTGCCGTTTACACTGACCGACGGTAAATAGAATTCAAAGTCCATGAGACCATGCACGTAACGGGCGTAGTGAAACTATTCGCAGAAGAACTGGGTATCATGATTGGAAATAACTCTCGAGGGATTGCCAGAGTTCTCTCACCAACCTTCTGGACCTATGTTCACTCGTGTGTTAGACCACCTATCTTTTCTCATTCCGTATGCGAGCAGGGCGTGGGCCCGACGTAAATAGTTATGCGTTAAAGCCGGGTCTACCTGAATTTAAGTGAAATTTTAGGAACTTTAAAGAGGACTTAAAAGTGAAGAAAAAACGTTTTGGAACGCCAATGTTGTTTGGTCGAATTTGGAAAGTTCCATTACAAAAAAACTAGCAAAGTATGATCTGCCTAAAAAGCAATTTTTTTATTACTTTACCGACAAAAAATAAATGTGGCATGGCCAGTACCATGCTTTTAAAAACGCAGCCGTATCGGATAGTAATAAGGTACGCGAAAATATCGCTACGGTTGGGCAAGCATGGTTTTTTTTCAGTATTTCCTTTTAAGAAAACAAGTCATCCCCTGCCTGCTGAGAGGCTCTCTTGTTTATATATTTAGTGGTTTGCTTATATGGATTCAAGATGTAAAGTGGGTTAGTGTGGGGGAAAATGTGTCTTCGTATCGAAATTTCTAGTGTACCGCGGGTGGATAAAGGGTTTGGAAACCTTTTTTACAAACATGGGAGACTGGCGCGCAAGAACTCGCGCATGCTTTTTACTTTTTTCTACCCTGAACAGACCAGTTTCGATATATTGAAATTAAGCCTAAAACAATAAACCTAAGTACAAGGTTCTGGGTAATAACTACAGAGTTTGTGGGGCTCAGATTTCTCAGAGGTCTATTGTTTTAGGCTTATTATATCGAACTTGTTGGTCAAGGAGTATTGGATCAATATAAGTATCTGGGCAAACTGCGTACCTACCCCTTCCCTAACCCAACAGTAACACTAACTTATTAACTTATTTATTACATGTTAGGTTAGGGGAGGGGTAGGTGCGCAGTTGCCCAGATACTGATATTGACCCGGAGTATTTTCTTGATGACTGACTATTGCAGAGCTTTCTTGACATCTACATCCAATTTTCCGGGCCAGGTAAAGTCAACTATCATTGATACAAGTTCTAAAAGCGTTTTAGCATGTTTATGCAACAATCAAAACAATCTAAGACGAGACAGCATTTTACTCAAATAATCTTTTACATTGTCTTGATGGTTAACCTCCACTGTAAAGCACTCTCGTTCGTGTCTCTGATGCGATGTATATATTTTCATAAT
Organism: Platygyra sinensis; assembly: GCA_019787425.1. Taxonomy (NCBI): domain Eukaryota; kingdom Metazoa; phylum Cnidaria; class Anthozoa; order Scleractinia; family Merulinidae; genus Platygyra; species Platygyra sinensis. The sequence continues at coordinate 46 of JAHPZR010039766.1, read as the reverse complement.
TGTTCGCTTTTCTAATTTGTTAGTTGTGTACTTCGTACGAATTTTA
>JAHPZR010039762.1:22500-23947 GCA_019787425.1 Platygyra sinensis | reverse complement strand
GTGCTACATTGCGCTATATTGTACTAAGCTGTTCTACGTTGAACTATGTTGCACTGTTATGCTACGTTGAGCTATGTTACGCTATGCTGTGCTATGTTTTACTATATGTTGTACTATGTAAGGCTATGTTATGCTAGTTTATGCTACGTTGTGCTATGTCGTACTATGTTATGCTACGTTGCACTATGTTGTGCTATGTTTTGCTATGCTGTGCTACGGTGCGCTATGTTGTATTTTGTTATGCTACGTTGTGCTATGTTGCGCTATGTTTTGCTATGTTGTGTAATGTTGTACTATGTTGTGCTATGTTGCGCTAGATTGTGCTACGTTGCTCTGTGTTGTACTATGTTATGCTACGGTGTGCATGTTGTACTATGTTATGCTGCGTTGTGCTATGTTACGCTATGTTTAGCTGTGTGGTGCAATGTTGTCCTGTTTTGCTATGTGCTTTGCTCTGCTATGCTGTGCTACGTTGCGCTATGTTTTATTTTGTTATGTTATATTACGTTTTGAAATATTCCTAGGGACTTGTCAATTAAAAAAGAGGTTTTCTTACCTGTAGGTTTTCTTACCTGTAGTGTAACGGAATTGACACTGAAAGAAAGACTTCATCGGACAGTCGTTCTATTTCCAACTTTATCAAAAAACTGTTATTTTAATGGATCTTGTGAAACCTCACAAACGATTAAGCGAGGTAAAGAAACAAAGTATTGTTACTATCATCATCACAATCACCATCATCATCGTCATCATCAGTGTTAGTTGTTATTGTGTCGTCCTAATCTCAGCGCAGAGGCATGCATAAATGCCGTTATAAGATGTATTGATTGTCCACAGGTTAAGTAAGAAAAAAAAAACTATTAGACCAGAGTGGAAAAGACGTATAACATTTATATTTAATTTACTTTTAGTTTAATGACATAGAGCTCAACCCGACCAACATTTTCGAGAAATCATATGGTGCCTATTTGTAAAATAATATTTTATAACTGATATCCAAAGCTCAATGCGGCGTACGAAATTCTGGAATCTCAATGGCTGACTGAAGAGTGTTTTAGAGGCCAAAATTTGCATGCGTTAATGACTTTCTTCGTCTTCCCCGAGCTCTTTATAAACTTGAACTTGATAAACTTGAACTTTATAAACTTGAATACTTCTATAGTATTTTCTTATTTTATTCTTTCCGCGCTTTTTGGACTTCACAATAATATTTGGAACTTCTGTTTTTATTGCTTTTCACTAGTTTGGTGTACAGCTCTCTCTTGCAAAGTAGTCAAAACACCATACCTAAATTATTACCTCAGTTAATGTAAAATATGCTTTTTATGACAGTAATACTACTGTTAATTAAATGAAGGGGAAATTTTTCAGTATTGACAATACATAATATTATTGTAAAAAAAGTACTGTTAGTAATGTACTAATATAGCATTGAGCGATGTAATAG
>JAHPZR010039762.1:12500-17500 GCA_019787425.1 Platygyra sinensis | reverse complement strand
ATTTCAGATGGATACCTTTCATAATGCAACAGCAAACAGCTTAGCTTAAATTAAAAGTGGTGATCACAGCTGTCGAGGCCAAAATCAGCCTTTGTTGATCTTCGGCAGTCCTGGGTTGTGGAACGATACCTCGTGCAAAGTAAGTCGTATTAGTACAGTTTATCCTTTATCGAAACTGAGCTTTTGTACGATAGAAGATTGGTTCGAATCGGGAGTAAAATTAATTACACCGAGTACCACGAATCCAAGGCAAACGACTACTAGTTCGAATTATTCGCAGGTTCAAGAGATCGTGGGATTAATAGATGGGGAGGATTTACCCGTATTATTGCTGTAGTTTGTTATGCGACGTCTCCGCCGACATAGATTTCTTTTCGCTCGCCATTTCCCTCGGTCTTAGTCCTTTCGCGGTGTAGGCAATGTTTTGATATTGCGTGAGCCAATCACAGAACAGGAAATCGCATATCCACTTCTGGTAATTGCCCGGACTGTAACACGACGAGGTCAAAAATGTTTCACTCAGCTTTAAGGGAATTCAAGAAGGTAGGAAGCAAAACAAGTTGAAAAACAGCATACAATTTTGTGTATTTCAAGTTTTGAAGCCTGAAATTAGTCTAAAAATTTAAGGCTAAAAATACGCAAAACTCTAGGTTTTGTGCTGTGAGCGATAATCAAGGCTTGAATTAAGACAATTAAGAGCTGGAGCGGCTAGAAACCACGAAATCACTATCTTGTCATAAACACAATCAACGGAGCAATGTGTGTTCTTTGATTTCGATAAAAAATCGAAATTTATAATCATCTTAAACAGCATAATGAAGCTGTACCTCCCAAAAGTGCTGCTCATGCAGTAGCTTTTAAACGAAGGAGCCGAAACACACTACAGTTTTATACACAAGATAAAAAGAGAGAACAAAAGACTTCAAAGTTTATTCAATGAACACACCAGTCTATCTACTAAATGTTCAAATCCTAGAACAACATTTTAAACAAATCAAGTCACGCATTCCAAGACAAGTCTGCTGGAGTATATATGTACATTCTGCATTATAGCGGTTAAGTAAATGACACCCGCTATACAGTCAGTATATATATGATTCGACTGATTGATTTAATTGAGTTACACATTTCTTCTAAGTATGTGTTCGATCTGTACTTGAATAATTTGCAAATTGGTTTTCTTGATTTTCTAAACAAGGGATAGCTAATGATTTCTATGGTGGAGTACAGTGGAGCGGGAGAGTCAATGAATTGCTGCTTTTGTACATATGCTTGTTTCTTTACATTGAGTGTCTAGTAGGCTAAAATATCCCACCTTGAAAAGATCAACAACTCTTAAGACCTCTAAACTGAATACCTCAGATGCATTTCCTGCCTGTGTTGGTTGCAGTTGCTACATGTCTCCCAACGTCTAAACTACAGAATCATAAGCATTTTCCGGAAAGAGGGCATACCAGTGCGGTCACGCACAAATTACACACTCTCAGACGAGCTCTCTCTCAGGGGCACCCAACGAGAATATAGTTCAAAACCACTAAAACATAGCATTGTTGAAAGTATTTTGGTATTTAAACGGTAGATATAGGCATATTTTTATCCCCTAAAAATTTTTCATCTGTTCGGATTTCCTAGCTGAAAGTCTAGTGATCCGAAAATTACAGGGATCAAAACTTACCTTTTCGAAAATTTCAGCCAGGAAAAAGGCTCCCGAAAATTATAGGTGACCTTTTTAGGTTAAAAATCCGTTAAAAATAGGCAGTTATACCATATTTTAGATGTTCGAAAATCTTAGGAGAAGCAGGCAAGCAAGAAATTTTACAAAAAATGTTCCGAAAATTCTAGATCTCAAATCGTCTTCCGAACAGATATATTTCCGAAAATTGTCGTTGGGTGCCCCTGTCTCTCTCACACGACAACAAGGAACGGACATGCACGAGGGACAACTGCCCTATCTCCAGCACCAAACTGTGCTTATTACGCAATGCTGTTTACCAAATTACGTGTAACAACTACAAACAACACTACATCGGGAGCACTACGCGATTTATCCACGATCGTGTAAGAGAACGCCTAAACAATGATAACTCCTCCGTGAAGAAACACATCCATGGATATTTTAAATGCACTGCGTGGCAGAAGTATGTGAAGCGAAACGGAATTGGCGCGGGAACTGCTGTCGTCTTCTGCTTTTCTTCGTTCCATTTATCTATTAAATCAATCTTCACCAGCCATTCCGACTCTTCGTCGTCAGAAAAATATATAAATTGTCCGCCGTTTCTTTCGTAACTTCAATCCAATTCGTCGCTTGCGCGTTGCGGGAAAACCTGTCTAACCGGTCCTCTGGAATACAAATACCGCGTGATATTCAAGTGGTACTCGTTTTGGGCGTTGTTTGTACTCTACGAAGTGCATTTGGATAATAAAGTAAAATACTGTTCCAAAACAGAGAAATTGTAATAAAACGATTGCAATTTTCATTTGGATCCAAATTGCCTTTGCACTGAGCTCACATAAAAACGAATCAATTACAATAACAAGTGCACGTATATATAAGCATTACCCTATGACTACATCTGCCTATGACCCTATGACTACAGCTGCCAGCTTTATTTTTATCAAGCTTATTTATTAAATATGTTTTCTATTCTAACATCTATCTGGTGTCAGGGGCGAATACCTAGCTTTCTCTAACTGATTAAAAGATAACAAAATCAGCCCACACAACCGAAATAGAAACTATCGATGGTTATTTAAAGTATATAAAGCCTTAAATCCATTTTTATATAATATTGCAATAGAAAGGACTATAACATATACGTTTTTCACGAGAAAACCCAAGTTGTACAAGTTATACTGCACCCAGGCAACAATTCTAATGACTAAGAATGGGATATTTTGGAGCACACTAGAAGATATGGTTATCTTTGAGTACAAATATTCCCCATCTTGATGCAACATACCCATTGCGGTCTGCGCAAGCGGTAAAACTATGCAAAAGGACATCGTGCAAAAAGCCTGAATTGCTCTCTCTGTGGAGCTGTCTTCAGAGACATATGATCCGACTCCAACACAAACATTCACCGACAGAATTTCCACCATGTTAAAAATGTCAACAAAGTCAAGTAACATGCGGGCCAAGACATCTTTATAATCAAGCAAGTTCTGCTGTTTTCTTACTCTCTCCAGGACAAAGTCCAGTAAAATCAGAATGATGCTTGCTTGCAAAGAAAGGATGATGAATCTTGGTCCAATGAAATGGTCCGGCTGGCGGCTGTAGTAAGCTTGGCGAGTTAGCATTGTAAAGCAGACCATCAGATTGAAGACAACGCCATACGAAGGCTGTGAAATGATTTCAAGGACTAAGCCGTTCTTGTGATAGGCCTTGCACAAGAACAAAAATGGCACAAAATTGTAGCAGAGTGGAATGAAGCTAAGGAACCAATAGTTATTGTTGTCCTTGAGGTATGCAAGAAGCCAGATGAGATAGAAACTGTAACCCAAGCATACCAAGTGAAGAAGTTGTTTGCCTAGATATACAAGCTTGGTTCTGCAAGGGATACTGCCGATTTGAACATATCCTGCGTCTGATGAGTCATTTTGTCCATTCGTTGGAGGAGCAGTACCCATGCCTTCAGTATCGACGTAAGCGTCGATTTTTTCCTCCACGTTCGCGGCTGCCATTGATTCCCAAGAACTGCCTCGAGCTCAAACAACGTAGTCCTTTGCACAGACGTGACTAGACAGTTTGACGTAAACGATGATGGCAAAAAGTCTTATTTGCATCAAAAAATAACAGAGGAAATCATGCAGACCTAAGTGGTATAAGAGTTTGCGGTTCCAGAACAGTTCTTCGAGCTATTCGAACTATTAACCCTTTACCCCTTAAGAGTGCCAATTGGTACACAATGTCATAACTTTGTGAAGATTTGATGGATTTCTATGATTTTTTGCGACAAAAATTGTCTTGAGAAGATCTGCTCTTTGAAGTCATAGAAATGTGACCCCCTCCTAAAAAGACATGGTTAACCACCCAGACACGTTTTGAAACTTTTTTTTTTTGGAGGGGGGGGGGGGGATGCAAACCGGAATAAAATGCAAGACTTGTTTCAAATGAAGCACTAAGAGCTGCTAAATAAACTATAGTTTAGGGGTATACCTACTGTATTAGAAGGCTGATACATTTTTTAAGTCGTTCATTTTTGCATTTTAAAGCAATTTCTCTCGAAATGTCTATCTCCTTGATACTGAGCTGGTGATGTCAATTCTTAAATAAGCTAATCAGTGGCTTTCAAATGGTATATTGTATCACCATCGGGGGTAAAGGGTTGTCATTTTATGGTAAACTATATGTTTTTTTAAAATGTTCACATTGTAAACTATATGTGTTTTTCAAAATATTCACATTGTGTGAAATCCTTAGGAAAACAGGAAGTCAACGATCCCATACTAGCGCAACTTTCCCTTAATGAGTCAGCCAATCCATAAATTTACTGATGGGGTTTCTGATGTATCAGAAACTTATTATCTAACGTATCGGGCAATGTAAAATCGCTTTTTTGATTACATATTACCAAAGCAATTGAAAACACCAGTAAACAGGACGTAATTTTGATATTGTCATTCTGTAACAATGACGTCTATTGTTGTCATGGATCAATTAATCAGGATAATGACTGTCGCTGAAATAAACTTTTTGCCGCGTATTGTAATAACGTATTTTTTATTCTGTTTTATGCTATAGCCAAGATCGAAAGCATTACATTTTCGAGCTACCGTGAACGACAAACTTTTTCTCCAACCTCGTTCCCAGGGCCTTTTCCTACACGCTTAAATTAAAACAATCAAGTTTGTCTAGTCAAACTGTTGCGTTTTGGAGGGCTAACTTATCAAATTTTGACATCTCCGCCTATATGAAGGCGGAGGTTTCAAAATTTGCCATGTTATGGGGCGTTCTGGAGCTCTAACATATCAAATTTTGACAGCTCCGCTTCAATTGAGGC
>JAHPZR010039762.1:0-7500 GCA_019787425.1 Platygyra sinensis | reverse complement strand
AAATAACATAAAAAAAATTAATATATCGATATTATATGAATATTGTTAATGATGAAGAATTGAAAGTGGCAGTAAAAGATTATAAAGTTTTTCAAAATATACTATATGGAGAAAAATCGCTCTTTTAATTTAAAAAGTAGAGCTCTTCATATTTCATACTACCATTTTCGAGCTACCGAGAACGGCAAACTTTTTTCCGCGTTGTTAATACACGCTTAAAACATTCAAGTTGTCTGGTCAAACTGTTGCGTTTTGGAGCTCTAACATGTCAAATTTTGACAGCTCCGCCTCAATTGAAGCGGAGCTGTCAAAATTTGATATGTTAGAGCTCCAGAACGCCCCATAACATGGCAAATTTTGAAACCTCCGCCTTCATATAGGCGGAGATGTCAAAATTTGATAAGTTAGCCCTCCAAAACGCAACAGTTTGACTAGACAAACTTGATTGTTTTAATTTAAGCGTGTAGGAAAAGGCCCTGGGAACGAGGTTGGAGAAAAAGTTTGTCGTTCACGGTAGCTCGAAAATGTAATGCTTTCGATCTTGGCTATAGCATAAAACAGAATAAAAAATACGTTATTACAATACGCGGCAAAAAGTTTATTTCAGCGACAGTCATTATCCTGATTAATTGATCCATGACAACAATAGACGTCATTGTTACAGAATGACAATATCAAAATTACGTCCTGTTTACTGGTGTTTTCAATTGCTTTGGTAATATGTAATCAAAAAAGCGATTTTACATTGCCCGATACGTTAGATAATAAGTTTCTGATACATCAGAAACCCCATCAGTAAATTTATGGATTGGCTGACTCATTAAGGGAAAGTTGCGCTAGTATGGGATCGTTGACTTCCTGTTTTCCTAAGGATTTCACACAATGTGAATATTTTGAAAAACACATATAGTTTACAATGTGAACATTTTAAAAAAACATATAGTTTACCATAAAATGACAACCCTTTACCCCCGATGGTGATACAATATACCATTTGAAAGCCACTGATTAGCTTATTTAAGAATTGACATCACCAGCTCAGTATCAAGGAGATAGACATTTCGAGAGAAATTGCTTTAAAATGCAAAAATGAACGACTTAAAAAATGTATCAGCCTTCTAATACAGTAGGTATACCCCTAAACTATAGTTTATTTAGCAGCTCTTAGTGCTTCATTTGAAACAAGTCTTGCATTTTATTCCGGTTTGCATCCCCCCCCCCCCCTCCAAAAAAAAAAAGTTTCAAAACGTGTCTGGGTGGTTAACCATGTCTTTTTAGGAGGGGGTCACATTTCTATGACTTCAAAGAGCAGATCTTCTCAAGACAATTTTTGTCGCAAAAAATCATAGAAATCCATCAAATCTTCACAAAGTTATGACATTGTGTACCAATTGGCACTCTTAAGGGGTAAAGGGTTAATAGTTCGAATAGCTCGAAGAACTGTTCTGGAACCGCAAACTCTTATACCACTTAGGTCTGCATGATTTCCTCTGTTATTTTTTGATGCAAATAAGACTTTTTGCCATCATCGTTTACGTCAAACTGTCTAGTCACGTCTGTGCAAAGGACTACGTTGTTTGAGCTCGAGGCAGTTCTTGGGAATCAATGGCAGCCGCGAACGTGGAGGAAAAAATCGACGCTTACGTCGATACTGAAGGCATGGGTACTGCTCCTCCAACGAATGGACAAAATGACTCATCAGACGCAGGATATGTTCAAATCGGCAGTATCCCTTGCAGAACCAAGCTTGTATATCTAGGCAAACAACTTCTTCACTTGGTATGCTTGGGTTACAGTTTCTATCTCATCTGGCTTCTTGCATACCTCAAGGACAACAATAACTATTGGTTCCTTAGCTTCATTCCACTCTGCTACAATTTTGTGCCATTTTTGTTCTTGTGCAAGGCCTATCACAAGAACGGCTTAGTCCTTGAAATCATTTCACAGCCTTCGTATGGCGTTGTCTTCAATCTGATGGTCTGCTTTACAATGCTAACTCGCCAAGCTTACTACAGCCGCCAGCCGGACCATTTCATTGGACCAAGATTCATCATCCTTTCTTTGCAAGCAAGCATCATTCTGATTTTACTGGACTTTGTCCTGGAGAGAGTAAGAAAACAGCAGAACTTGCTTGATTATAAAGATGTCTTGGCCCGCATGTTACTTGACTTTGTTGACATTTTTAACATGGTGGAAATTCTGTCGGTGAATGTTTGTGTTGGAGTCGGATCATATGTCTCTGAAGACAGCTCCACAGAGAGAGCAATTCAGGCTTTTTGCACGATGTCCTTTTGCATAGTTTTACCGCTTGCGCAGACCGCAATGGGTATGTTGCATCAAGATGGGGAATATTTGTACTCAAAGATAACCATATCTTCTAGTGTGCTCCAAAATATCCCATTCTTAGTCATTAGAATTGTTGCCTGGGTGCAGTATAACTTGTACAACTTGGGTTTTCTCGTGAAAAACGTATATGTTATAGTCCTTTCTATTGCAATATTATATAAAAATGGATTTAAGGCTTTATATACTTTAAATAACCATCGATAGTTTCTATTTCGGTTGTGTGGGCTGATTTTGTTATCTTTTAATCAGTTAGAGAAAGCTAGGTATTCGCCCCTGACACCAGATAGATGTTAGAATAGAAAACATATTTAATAAATAAGCTTGATAAAAATAAAGCTGGCAGCTGTAGTCATAGGGTCATAGGCAGATGTAGTCATAGGGTAATGCTTATATATACGTGCACTTGTTATTGTAATTGATTCGTTTTTATGTGAGCTCAGTGCAAAGGCAATTTGGATCCAAATGAAAATTGCAATCGTTTTATTACAATTTCTCTGTTTTGGAACAGTATTTTACTTTATTATCCAAATGCACTTCGTAGAGTACAAACAACGCCCAAAACGAGTACCACTTGAATATCACGCGGTATTTGTATTCCAGAGGACCGGTTAGACAGGTTTTCCCGCAACGCGCAAGCGACGAATTGGATTGAAGTTACGAAAGAAACGGCGGACAATTTATATATTTTTCTGACGACGAAGAGTCGGAATGGCTGGTGAAGATTGATTTAATAGATAAATGGAACGAAGAAAAGCAGAAGACGACAGCAGTTCCCGCGCCAATTCCGTTTCGCTTCACATACTTCTGCCACGCAGTGCATTTAAAATATCCATGGATGTGTTTCTTCACGGAGGAGTTATCATTGTTTAGGCGTTCTCTTACACGATCGTGGATAAATCGCGTAGTGCTCCCGATGTAGTGTTGTTTGTAGTTGTTACACGTAATTTGGTAAACAGCATTGCGTAATAAGCACAGTTTGGTGCTGGAGATAGGGCAGTTGTCCCTCGTGCATGTCCGTTCCTTGTTGTCGTGTGAGAGAGACAGGGGCACCCAACGACAATTTTCGGAAATATATCTGTTCGGAAGACGATTTGAGATCTAGAATTTTCGGAACATTTTTTGTAAAATTTCTTGCTTGCCTGCTTCTCCTAAGATTTTCGAACATCTAAAATATGGTATAACTGCCTATTTTTAACGGATTTTTAACCTAAAAAGGTCACCTATAATTTTCGGGAGCCTTTTTCCTGGCTGAAATTTTCGAAAAGGTAAGTTTTGATCCCTGTAATTTTCGGATCACTAGACTTTCAGCTAGGAAATCCGAACAGATGAAAAATTTTTAGGGGATAAAAATATGCCTATATCTACCGTTTAAATACCAAAATACTTTCAACAATGCTATGTTTTAGTGGTTTTGAACTATATTCTCGTTGGGTGCCCCTGAGAGAGAGCTCGTCTGAGAGTGTGTAATTTGTGCGTGACCGCACTGGTATGCCCTCTTTCCGGAAAATGCTTATGATTCTGTAGTTTAGACGTTGGGAGACATGTAGCAACTGCAACCAACACAGGCAGGAAATGCATCTGAGGTATTCAGTTTAGAGGTCTTAAGAGTTGTTGATCTTTTCAAGGTGGGATATTTTAGCCTACTAGACACTCAATGTAAAGAAACAAGCATATGTACAAAAGCAGCAATTCATTGACTCTCCCGCTCCACTGTACTCCACCATAGAAATCATTAGCTATCCCTTGTTTAGAAAATCAAGAAAACCAATTTGCAAATTATTCAAGTACAGATCGAACACATACTTAGAAGAAATGTGTAACTCAATTAAATCAATCAGTCGAATCATATATATACTGACTGTATAGCGGGTGTCATTTACTTAACCGCTATAATGCAGAATGTACATATATACTCCAGCAGACTTGTCTTGGAATGCGTGACTTGATTTGTTTAAAATGTTGTTCTAGGATTTGAACATTTAGTAGATAGACTGGTGTGTTCATTGAATAAACTTTGAAGTCTTTTGTTCTCTCTTTTTATCTTGTGTATAAAACTGTAGTGTGTTTCGGCTCCTTCGTTTAAAAGCTACTGCATGAGCAGCACTTTTGGGAGGTACAGCTTCATTATGCTGTTTAAGATGATTATAAATTTCGATTTTTTATCGAAATCAAAGAACACACATTGCTCCGTTGATTGTGTTTATGACAAGATAGTGATTTCGTGGTTTCTAGCCGCTCCAGCTCTTAATTGTCTTAATTCAAGCCTTGATTATCGCTCACAGCACAAAACCTAGAGTTTTGCGTATTTTTAGCCTTAAATTTTTAGACTAATTTCAGGCTTCAAAACTTGAAATACACAAAATTGTATGCTGTTTTTCAACTTGTTTTGCTTCCTACCTTCTTGAATTCCCTTAAAGCTGAGTGAAACATTTTTGACCTCGTCGTGTTACAGTCCGGGCAATTACCAGAAGTGGATATGCGATTTCCTGTTCTGTGATTGGCTCACGCAATATCAAAACATTGCCTACACCGCGAAAGGACTAAGACCGAGGGAAATGGCGAGCGAAAAGAAATCTATGTCGGCGGAGACGTCGCATAACAAACTACAGCAATAATACGGGTAAATCCTCCCCATCTATTAATCCCACGATCTCTTGAACCTGCGAATAATTCGAACTAGTAGTCGTTTGCCTTGGATTCGTGGTACTCGGTGTAATTAATTTTACTCCCGATTCGAACCAATCTTCTATCGTACAAAAGCTCAGTTTCGATAAAGGATAAACTGTACTAATACGACTTACTTTGCACGAGGTATCGTTCCACAACCCAGGACTGCCGAAGATCAACAAAGGCTGATTTTGGCCTCGACAGCTGTGATCACCACTTTTAATTTAAGCTAAGCTGTTTGCTGTTGCATTATGAAAGGTATCCATCTGAAATTGTTATAGGGTTATAAAGGTTCACTTTCTTGTCTTTAAATTTATATTTTATCCATACTGATAAATCTAGAATTGATAGGTCTCCATTTAGTTTTTGTGGCTGTGCCTTTGTTCAAAATTATGGAGCGTTTTGAAGCGCTAATATATCAAATTTTACATAATTAGCGCTCCAAACCGCTCCATAACATGTCAAATTTTGACAGCTCCGCCTCGATTGAGGCGGAGCTGTCAAAATTTGATAAGTTAGCGCTCCAAAACGCAACAGTTCGACTAGACAAACTTGATTGCTTTAATTTAAGCGTGTAACAACGCGGGAAAATGTTTGTCGTTCACGATAGCTCGAAAATGGTAGTAATGTTTTGGATCTTGACTATAGCATAAAACCGAATAAAAAATACGTTATTACAATACCCGGCAAAAAGTTCATTTCAGCGACAGTCATTATCCTGATTATTTGATCCATGACAACAACAGACGTCATTGTTACAGAATGACAATATCAAAATTACGTCCTGTTTATTGGTGTTTTCACTTGCCTTGGTAATATGTAATCCAAAAAGCGATTTTACATTGCCCGATACGTTAGATAATAAGTTTCTGATGCATCAGAAACCCTATCAGTAAATTTTATTATGGATTGGCTGACTCATTAAGGGAAAGTTGCGCTAGTATGAGATCATCGACTTCCTGTTTTTCTAAGCATTTCACACAATGTGAATATTTTAACAAACGTATAGTTTACAACGTGAACATTTTAAAAACATGTAGTTTACCATAAAATGACAACCCTTTACCCCCGAAGGCGAACGACAGTTTTTCCCAAATCGGCAAAGATACTGTGCCTGTGTACAATATACCATTTGAAAGCCACTGATCAGCTTATTCAAGAATTGACATCAGCAGCTATCAAGGAGGTAGACATTTCGAGAGAAATTGCATCAAATTGCAAAAATGAACGACTTAAAAAAATGTATCAGCCGTTTAATACAGTAGATATACCCCTAAACTATAGCCGCTTATTTAGAAGCTCTTAGTGCTTCATTTGAAACAAGTCTTGCATTTTATTTGCATCCCCCCCTCCCGAAAAAAAAGAACTAAAACTTGTGTGGGTGGTTAACCATGTCTTTGTAGGAGGGGGTCACATTTTTATGACTTCAAAGAGCAGATCTTCGCAAGACAATTTTTGTGGCAAAAAAACCTAGAAACCATCAAATATTCACAAAGTTATGACAATGTGTGCCAATTGGCACTCTTAAGGGGTAAAGGGTTAATAGTTCGAATAGCTCGAAGAACTGTTCTGGAACTGCAAACTCTTATACTACTTAGGTCTGCATGATTTCCTCTGTGATTTTTTGATGCAAATAAGACATTTTGCCATCATCGTTTACGTCAAACTGTCTAGTCACGTCTGTGCAGAGGACTACGTTTTTTGAGCTCGAGGCAGTTCTTGGGAATCAATGGCAACGAACGTGGAGGAAAAAATCGACGCTAACGTCGATACTGAAGGTATGGGTACTGCTCCTCCAACGGATGCACAAAATGACACATCGGACACAGGAAATGATCAAATCGGCAGTATCTCTTGCGGAACCAGGCTTGGGAAATCTAAGCAGACTACTTCTTCACTTGGTATGCTTGTGTGACGTGGATCTTTCCCTTGCACGACAAAATTAAAAAAACGACTGTGCAAAACCCTTCCCGCAAACCCGCAACACACCAAAAGACTAAGTATTACTACAAATTTAATGAATTTAAAAGACATAGAAGATTAAACAGAAAATTACGAACGTAAAAACTACTTCTTCTAAGGTACTTAATTATTTAAAACTAGATTACTTAACACAGTTCAGTTCTTTCCTTGACCTTTGACGACTCCTCCAAGCACAAACAAACTGCTATGACAAACCTACCACACCAACCACCGTTCACACAAACTTCTCCTTCAATTCTCTTCTCTGGCGCCTTCTTTTTCTTCTTATTTTCGCTCTTGTTTGCCACCTTCGTGCACTTTAAACTTCTTTTCGCCTTGAGCTTCTTTCAACAACTCGCCGCCGCTGACAAAAGGGTTCTGTCATGGACAACACGGCTGGCTCCTGCCAATGGCTCTTGACAGTGACTTGAAAAGAAAACTTCTCTTACGACTTTACAATTCAAAACTCCTGAGTCCTTCTCCTTCTTTCAAGAATAACCAAACAACCAAACAAACAACCTGACT
>JAHPZR010039761.1:17500-24459 GCA_019787425.1 Platygyra sinensis | reverse complement strand
GTTAGAACTGACAGCAACAATTTCAACAGACTTGGCGCTGACCAGCCTTAAGTGGATCAGGTATGGTTAGAGTAATTACCTTCATAGCTGATACAGCACAGAAATACTGAAAACATGCACAGTTTCTTCGATTGCTGAAACCTAAAGGTTTAACTTGACTGTTTTCAATTTTTCAGAGTTGAAGCAGGATCTGCTGATCTTCAGGAAGGAAAGGTATGTGTGAGCTTTCTCTTTCTTGCCATGGAATTGGTTCTCAGTGAAAGAGGTGTCAGTTTATTCGTTACTCATAGATACATGTTGGTATTTACCCTATCCAAAGTTGTCCAACTGTCTGGGACCTCTGAGTATTTTCATTGACCCATTTTAAAAACTTCCTCGGAACTTGTGTCTCCATTCGCCCACTTCAGAAACGATCAGCGAGCAGGGATCTGGGGCGAGACTTCACTCGCAGTTGCTTGTGGGACCGTTACTGGAGATAAAATAAAATCTGAGAAGTTGTCCTGGGTAACAGTCCCACAAGCAATTGCGAGATGACCTTCCCAGGTCCGTTCTCGTTTTTGAAATGATTTGTTTGAAGAAGCAACGTTTCCCCTCCACTCTTTGACTCTACCTACCAAATGAAAAGAAATTCTTACACTTGATTAAATTCGTTTTTCTCGTCTATTCCAGGTTACCCTTCCTGTGTACCTCAACCAGACACGTACCGAGTTGCTATTCACTCTTGACATGGCAACCAGAGGTGAAGCCGCTGGTCGAGAACACCGCTTTTATTAGCGAGGTGTGGCGTTCCTGGCTTCCTCCTTGAGTGGCTGATATCTAGTGATTAACACGTGATCTGGCTCCGCTTTCCTTTCCCGATTTGAAATGTAGATTAGGTTGTTCTAGAATTACAAACTGGGGTCACATTTAGTTAGTGGACTTCAATCGAATTTAGTCTGGTACTGTGCAACAACATATATTCGGAAGCATTTGTCAGACGTGGTCTTCCCGTAGTTGAATAATACACGAGTCTATCCGAGGTCTGTTAGTTATCTACCAGAAGGCATTCTTATAAGTTTCTGTTTTAAGGACGGTGCCTACTAAATACAAAGGTTTTTGCGCCAAGTTAGGACCATGCGGAAAAAGGAGATATTTGCAAGGGCTATTGGAATCCACAAAGAAAAACAGGGGTAGCCACACATTTTTTTGAGATAATTAGCCTTGAATCTCAACAAAAATGCTGACATCAGCATTTTTCTGAAAAAAGCGGGAAACGATATTTCTTCACAGATTTCCTTAGAATTCGCCTTTACATACAGAAAGGCAAACACATTTAAAGTGATCTTTAAACTACATGGCAAATGGTAACATTAAAATCATTTTTGTTACGTTTTTAGTAACAAAATCGTTGCAAAATCGCTTTTAACGTCTCTGACAGCCTTCCTCTGGTTCAGCTAAAATACAGTCTAAATACCTTTTGCTCACGACCAGAAACAAATCACATATTGAATAGACTTGCCGCTTCCATTTCGCAACAAAAAATGTAGGGGTAACCACGCGTTTTTCAAAGTTATTGATCTTTTTTGAAAACTTTTACGGTGCCCGTTACATTTTTTCCTGTCACTTCCCCAGTAAGTAGGACGTTTGCGTGTCTGCGCGCGCACTACGCCATCTGCAGGTACATGTTTGCAGTTGGATTTCAGTGCAATTTTCGAAAGATAACAGCTAGAATTTCAGCTGGAAGACGTTAACAGTTAATGGCTAGCGATATGCTGCTATTCTAGTCTCCCTGGTTTAAGTACAGGTTCATTAAAATTGATTTGGTCACCGTAGGAAAATTTTGCTTTAATTTTAGTCGCGTGCTTGGTGGCGTAGTTGATTGCGTCAATGTCAACCCCAGCGCGCGCGCGCTTAAACCATGGCTTGCGTGATGCGCAGAACGTGTGCGCACTAACAAAAGTAGGCACCGTCCTTAAGGGTTGTTCTGTTGTGTTCTAAGACCGTAACTTTTGGTCTAAATCGTCTTAGTTTTATTGTTAGCACAGTAGAAAGCTGAAACGATTTAAGATAAGATAATAAATATGGGGCTTATGTGGTGAAAGCAGTTCGTGTGATGTTATTTTTGCATATTTACTCAGTAAAGGCCCAAATCAATAAGCGGTGTTTCCTTACGTCTCCAAGTCTGGTTTTCAAAAGCCTGGGAGCGCAAACAGATCTTCGCCGTTTACTTCACGTGGGAAAGATTCCCAATATCTTTCACTAACGTGAAACGGCCCCCCGAGAAGAATTTAGAAACGACGAAATCGTAGAAAAAGAACGATGGAGACTCGTTCATGTCAAAATCCTATATAAAGAAGCGCTCTTCAAGTCTGATGGTCTGGGCACCTTCCCTCCATGTATACAGACCCTTACAGTGCCTTGAAAGGTGTAACATTGAAATGGCTTCCAAAAGTAGCGTATATTAAACTGCTTTCCCAGCTTATTAATGGCTTACCTTCCTAAAGGCCCGTTTACACAGGCGATTTTTGTCGCAGCAACTCGATGTAATTTTTGTCGCGCTCAAGTTGCAACTCCAAAATCGCACGTGTAAACCAGGTGCGATTTTCAGTGCGATTTGTCGCCGCGACATCGTAGGGGTTTCAAACATGTTTGAAACTTGTTGCAACTTTGGTGCGACAAAAATTGCATGGAGTTGCCGCGACAAAAATCGCCTGTGTATACGGGCCTCAACGATTCCTTCTTCATAGTATTGCCTCAGTGCTCGACTTAGCTTGTCGTATGTCATATTTTTCCGATTATGTTCCAAGCCCCATAACTGAGCCGCGCATTCTGGCTGGGTAATTTTAAATTCTTTTCTATCTTTTTTCGTCCACGTTATCAATGGACGGCATTCTTCGTCATGCAGGAGTTCCAATAAAAACTCCCAAAGATGCATCTTAAAATGCTTTCTTTGTTTTGTCTGTGCAGGTGGTTGACGTTCTGAAAACCAAGAAAACGTCAAAATATAAATTAATTGCTCAACGACATTTACACGCCTGAGAAGGGAGACACTGAGTACCGGCCGTTTACCCAAGAACACGACAAAATGATCGCGGCCAGGGCTCGGACCCAGGCTGCGCGAACCAATATCCGCAGTGCTCAGTCCCCCTCCAAAGTAACTGCTGGCACTAAATGGAATCGCGAGACTGACAAATAATCGTGAATTTTGCTTTTAAAGCGATTCTGAATCCCGGTCCTTCCGCACATTGTAACAGCTATATGCCAGTTGTTAATTGTCCCACTTACTGATTATTATTTTGGAAGGCGAGTGCAAAAATAACGCAAGTAACACTAACATGAGAAACGAAAAAGACTTCAGCACTTGAAACGTGTTAAACCTTTTTGGTATTCGTAGTGATAGGTTCAAACTGCTTTCAAGGACATGTTTAAGCCTGTGAACCATAAAATATGACAATTAACCCCAACCGTACGGTCAGCCTTTCTGAGTTCAGTTTATAATAATAATAAATAATAATACATCGCTTATATAGCGCAACGCTTCTCAAAGATCCAGCGGCGCTTTACAATAAAGGTGATATAAATATAAAATCAATTAGATAGTAAATTAAATTTTTTTAAAAAAATCAATAAAAGAACTGCCTAAATAGATGGGTTTTAAGTTTAGACTTAAAAGTCTAATTTATTCCAGTCTTGATTTCTAGCAATCGATACAAGGGGTAACGTGTTGCCGCGTAAATAAGGAAGTGTACAATTCAATTTCAGTGCAAGGTTGTAAAAACTTGTCTTTGATCAAAGATTTCTCGAAAACCTGCCGTACAGCCTATGACGTTATTTTCACTGTTGATTTTTAGATTGAACTGCGTTCAAAGCAATTGTTCAGGTTTCACATATAATGGTAAAACGATTAAGAAAACAGTAATTATAATTATGAGAGGTAGGGTGGCCTCATGATTAGTGCGCTTGACTCCGGAGCGAGCGGTCCGGGTTCGAGTCCTGGCCGGGGACATTGTGTTGTGTTCTTGGGCAAGACAGTTTACTCTCACGGTGCCTCTCTCCAATCAGATGTATAAATGGGTCCCGGCAAATTGTTGTGGAAACCTAACAAATTGCGGGGGAGTGGCCTGCGATGGACTAGCATCCCGTCCATGGGAAGTAAAAATACTTCTAGCCGCTTCATGCAACAGAGACCGAGATAAGCTCCGACAGCTATGAGCCAGTCTTGGCTCCAAGGTTTCACTAATTCAGTATAAAGAGTGAAAAACATTTTGGAACAAGTTTCAAAAGAGCTAACAGTTGGGTTCTTATGGTTCATCAAAACTGCACTGAGACACCTTAACCGTGAAACAACAACAATAACATCAACTTTATTTACCCCATTAAAATTTTCCATTGATAAATAAAAACAATTTAATTTATGGAGAGGGCTATTGACCTCCTAAAATAACTAATAAAAGAGTTAAGAAGGTTAGGAGGCCAATTTACCTAAGATAAGTTAAATTACTAAGTAAAGGTCGGTAGAAAGAAAAAGAAAAAGCACGCATGCAGAAAAATGCACAAAACACAAAATATACAGCAAGGACTACTGATTATTTACTGTTACACTATATCTGCCTGCATGAAATGCGGAAAAGAATTAACTAATCAGACACGCGAGCTTAGAACAGAACACAATGAGAACTATATACAATTGAGACTTGAGAAATTCAACCTCAATACAGTAAAAGGTTTTATTGTCAGAACATTTTATATCGCACGGATATCAGAAACTTAGGTGTTGTACATTATTTCTCTCACGGTCTGTTTGGTTCAATGAACGGCTTTTCTAGTCTATGGCTTTATTGCCGTTATCAAATTAACTTTTTACTCATAGCAATGGAATGTACCGGGAACTCTTATACCTTATATGAACTGATTCATCAGTTTTGAAACGCCCCTTTCGGTTTTACCTCCCGGAACGCGCTTTTAATTTAAGACAACAGTAGAGTTATAATTAGAGGGTCTAAAAGCCGTTTTATTTTAATCTCTAGGTAAACTTAGTATGTAAACAGGGCTTCTCGAAATCCCCATTTGATATTATTGTACTCGGTGAAACGTTTATAAATGAAACTTGGCTTGTGCATGCAGTTTAAAGGCAGGGTGATTGGCAAGGATGTTTCACGAATTCCCAGAATATTTGTACTCAAGCAAGTTTTCTAGAAGTCAATTACCTTAACCCGTTAGCTGTAGCCGTAACAACGCCCGTTAGCTTTGTCTACTTCTTGGGTAATTTCAGGGAACAAAGTTCCAGTTTAAATTCAGATCACCTCAGATAAGCTCTGTCGGTTGCAAGGCTAACAACTGTCTGTGTTTTGCGCCTCCCCCGCCCCCCCCATAGGGTTTTGGTCCGGAGGCCAAAACCAGAGGAGGCATCATTGTGGTCCGTGCGTAAAAAGAAGAAGTACTTACAGTACGGATATACAGTCGATATTACCAGACGAAATCTCGTGTTGGCTAAAATGCGACCGCTAACAGTCTTGGGAGGTGTGACATTTTCGCCCGCTAAAGGTGTCGGGAGTTGATGACGAGTATCCGCGTGTAATTTGCAGAGTGTAATTTGCAGGGTGCAGGGTGCAGGTTGCAGGGTGCAGGTTGCAGGGTGCAGGTTGCAGGTCGCAGGTTGCAGGTTATACTAGTATTATGCACTCATGAATGTACTTACAGGCTTTGAATGTATTTAACCCACTTTGTTACATGAACCGCCAAATATTTTACTGAGGGTTTTGTATTTCCTATCTAGTCTTTTAAGTTTCTTTGTATTAATCATATGATTCCTTTTGTGGTTTCTTTTTGCGGATATGTTTTCCCATGTACTGTAAATGAAACAAAAAAAAGCTATTATCCTTTGTATTAGTCAGTATTTTTACGACGAAGGTGTTCAGGAAAATTATTCAGTTCCAGTGAACTATTCATCGTGTTAAAAACAAGAAAAGAGGTCGACGATTAACGCTGCGAAATCCTTTTCCTTGTGCATGTTACTATTTCATAGCCTTTCATGCCGGATTTGTGTAGTTCAATTTCTGTTTTCTGAAGTTTATGATAGTTTTGTACATAGTCTGATTTTAGTTTTACTCCATTATTTACTTCTTAGTTTTCGAAAAGCGCTCCGCTTCGCTTTGTTTACACGTCGCTTGGCTAAACATCTCATCGCTTCGCTCCAATAAACTCTGTTTACGCCAATCACCATGGTGACTGTTAAAGCAAACCGTTTGAAGCATATAACAAAGTTCTGTTTATTAACGTGGGATTTACCGATCGTCCTGTGAGCAACGTTCCGCGCTCACACAAAGATAGTTCCAGATAGTCCTTAAAATAGTACTGAACTTATTGCTGAACTTGTTGTTAAGCAAGCAGAGTTATCATCTCTCATTTGATTGGTTCATTGGATTGCAGGTTGCTAGCTATGGTCCTTAGACAAGAATTAACCTTCTCAAACTCATTAATAATTCATCACGTTAAAACAAAGAAAATCACAACCGTGAAGGAGGTTTGGATACCCGGTCTTAATTAGCATAGATTTTGACAATTTTTCTTCTCTGTTTACTCCTTAGTTTTTGTTTCGATTGAGAAGATATATCAAACACTCGAGACAGTGTTTCATCGGCTATCCAAACACCTCGAATTTCGTCAAAAATACTCCGCTGCGCGTCGTATTTTCAACTCTCCTCTCGGTGTTTGGATATCCCGATGAAACACTGTCTCTCGTGTTTGATATATTACATAAACGTGAACTCTATTATCAAGGTTTAATACATTGCAGATATTCTTATTACTTTTAAAACAATCGGCACTACTTTGATTACCTTTATTAGAACTTGGACATCTTACAAATTTAACCTTGAAATATTCGGCAACTGAAGTAATAATTAACCCTGTTGATCTCAAAAATAATTAGCATTAAGTTATTAATAGTAAATTACCCAGACATGTGTAAATTATGATTA
>JAHPZR010039761.1:0-15000 GCA_019787425.1 Platygyra sinensis | reverse complement strand
GGGCTTGAAATCAGCGTCCGCTTGAAGTTTGTGTCTCGATAACATGGCTTCGGTTCCCGTTTTACCACAGGGGGCCCGCACAATCTGTCTGGGTAGCCGATTGTTATTTTATAGTAAATGTACTAGATTTACCGTTTTCCTCACCTATAGCCATATATCGCTAACTGCGTGTGTAAATCAATGATAAATAAACGTTGAATTACCTTACCTGTGGTGTATAGTCGTCCTTTTTCCTCAAAAGCGGTTTTTTGAGCGATTTTGAATGAATTTGAGTTCGCCGTTGACTGTTCTGTATAATAGAAAGACAAGGGAGGAAACCTTTTTTGAAAGGGTTCCAGCGCCGGGGCGATTTTTCCGGCCAAAATCGCATCGCTCCGCTTTCAAACTTCGCAGCATAAAGGCCAAAAGATTCACGATTCTTCTCGTACCTTCCAATCGAAAATCCACCCAAATGGGCCGGAGCTAGCCCTCGAAGAAAATCAAAATCCCACAGTATTCGAGCGACTGTAAAAGATTTCTCACTATGTATTTAAGCCGAATTCTCCCCGTTGTACGCCTATATCTGGACTGGAAAGCGGATTTGTTTTTCATTACTCTCGGTCATTCATTACGTTCTCAGCGTTCTGCATGTAAACTTATGGTGCCGGAAAAAAACTAAAACTGATTTCATGGTTGTGTTTAATTCTCGTTATATTTACAATAAACAAATTACAGCATAGAAAGTGCTTTGTACGGATTTTTATTCACTCGTTGCAAAACTTTGAAAACTCACTCGTTCGTTTTGCAAAGTTTTGCAACTCGTGAATAAAAATCCGTACGTCGCACTTTCTATGAAGTAATCTATTTATATGCTGTGAGCTGTCTACATTTATTGTAATGGTACTCGAAAGTTCCTCTCATATGGGTGTTTTTTTTGTAATCTGAAATAGCCCCCCCCCCCCCTGAAAAAGTGAAAGGAAGATAGAACGAAGACAAGTAAAACTGGATCTAGTAATAGCTCATCAAGGTCAATGTCCTCACAAGTTCCATTGAATTTGGCCAACCCCCGTTTCCAAGGTCTGACACGCTTTCTCAGTCAGGGCCTCCTAAATACTCTTGTTCTTTATCCATTCAAATTCATAACGAAAAGAATTGAAACAAACAGAGGTTACCTGAACATCACAAGTGAACAACCCAAACTCAACTGTATTAACCGTGTTGGGTAATTTACGAGCAAAAAATTGTCCTTTCGTTGTAAAGTGAAATAGACTTGTGTCATAGGAGATTACTACTTCCCAGGCACTCCCTGTTAAAAAAATTCTTGTTCCTCTTCTCAAGTTGTCAAATTCCTGAGATCAGGAGCCATAATCCCTGATTATGGCTCCTGCTGAGATTTAAATCTTGTGGTGCCATTATAGTATCAGGTTCACGCGGCATTCGATAGTCTACTGCAAATAAAAATCAAATTAAAATTGAATTAAACATGTTAAATAAAATTCAAACTGCTTTTTAATATTTGAAAGCTGTTCTTTAAAGTAGATGTCCGTCACCAAACTTGTACTGTGTGTGCTAGCTGTTTAGTCATGTTCAGGAGGGAGGGGGTGACTCTATTGTTTTCGAGTATCTGTCAGAGACCGACTCAGCACTGCCAGTGTGACGTCACATAGCAACAACTCGAAGCTTCTCTCGGCTTGCCCAGATTTGGCGTCGGGACTCCATTGAATTCAAAGAAAAAGAGGATAATACAAGCTATTATTGCGCTCTTATTCATTAATTTGGCATAAATGTGCAAGCTTTGTAGTGGATATTGTCTGTGAGTACAACTGTTTGTTGTTTTGTGTGCGTTTTTTGTTCCAAATTTGATTGAAAACAAATCGGGTCAAGTGGGGTTACCGCCATCTTGACTTCCGGTCAAGTAAAGGCCACCAAAAACGCCCTCCGTTTTCTCTTCAAGTTTTCAACAGAAGTACCTCATAATAGGAGGTTTTTTCCTTTTTGATCTAACTTTCAAGCCATTGTTAGTTTTTCTCATTGTGATGAGCCATTTTGCTCAACAATCCTTTTGAGTGCGATGGCGTACATGTCAGTTTGATTTCTCGCGTGTTAAACTTTGTTCGATTGGTGAAAGGTCAAGAGTGTCTATGATTGCCAGCTGTTAGCTGGTTAAATGCTTGTGTTTTTAAATTTTGTGGGGTAGATGACTACCTGTGTGCTCCAGAAGGGCTAACCTTCAGAACACCTAGTCACGACGACGTGACATTAAATGCCTGCTCCCGTAGTCCTGCAGTCAATGAATATTAGCATATGGAAACAAAGAGAAAAACTTAGGCCCCGTTTACACGGGTCCGGACAAATCTTTGCACGGACAAACACTTGCACGGTTCCACCTTGTGTTAACATGGGACCGGCGGAACTCGACGAATTTTTGAACGGCTAAGTGTACAAGTTTGAGACCTGAAAAAAGCAGGTCAGCTTTTTGACCGGCACGGTTCCATATTTGTACGGACTCGTGTAAACACCCGAACCGTGCAACGTTTTGCTCAGATAGCGGGTGATGGACAAAACACTGACCCCCAGTCCATGGACTACCCCAGTGGACTACCTAAATGGACTACCCTAAAATGGACAGCCCTTAAAAATAATATTCCAAATGAGTACCACGCAAAGTTGTAAGATGCTACGCCTTGCTGTCTTTGTTCTGGAATCACCGAACACAAAATAGACAAGTAGATTCTTCCTTGATTAGTATTACTACATGTATGACTTAAGTTGGACAAGTTAGGTGTTGCGAATTGTTTACAATGTTTCAGCCTCAGGATCGCTGACGTATAACTCATTATTCTGATGTCAACAATGAAATTATGTCTTTTATTGCTCTGCAACATACAAAGCTAAAACCCGTTCTATTATTGCAGCACCCACTGCACCCTACTTTGCGTGGTACTCATTTGGAATATTATTTTTAAGGGCTGTCCATTTTAGGGTAGTCCATTTAGGTAGTCCACTGGGGTAGTCCATGGACTGGGGGTCAGTGTTTTGTCCATCACCCGCTATCTGAGCAAAACGTTGCACGGTTCGGGTGTTTACACGAGTCCGTACAAATATGGAACCGTGCCGGTCAAAAAGCTGACCTGCTTTTTTCAGGTCTCAAACTTGTACACTTAGCCGTTCAAAAATTCGTCGAGTTCCGCCGGTCCCATGTTAACACAAGGTGGAACCGTGCAAGTGTTTGTCCGTGCAAAGATTTGTCCGGACCCGTGTAAACGGGGCCTAAGTTTTTCTCTTTGTTTCCATATGCTAATATTCATTGACTGCAGGACTACGGGAGCAGGCATTTAATGTCACGTCGTCGTGACTAGGTGTTCTGAAGGTTAGCCCTTCTGGAGCACACAGGTAGTCATCTACCCCACAAAATTTAAAAACACAAGCATTTAACCAGCTAACAGCTGGCAATCATAGACACTCTTGACCTTTCACCAATCGAACAAAGTTTAACACGCGAGAAATCAAACTGACATGTACGCCATCGCACTCAAAAGGATTGTTGAGCAAAATGGCTCATCACAATGAGAAAAACTAACAATGGCTTGAAAGTTAGATCAAAAAGGAAAAAACCTCCTATTATGAGGTACTTCTGTTGAAAACTTGAAGAGAAAACGGAGGGCGTTTTTGGTGGCCTTTACTTGACCGGAAGTCAAGATGGCGGTAACCCCACTTGACCCGATTTGTTTTCAATCAAATTTGGAACAAAAAACGCACACAAAACAACAAACAGTTGTACTCACAGACAATATCCACTACAAAGCTTGCACATTTATGCCAAATTAATGAATAAGAGCGCAATAATAGCTTGTATTATCCTCTTTTTCTTTGAATTCAATGGAGTCCCGACGCCAAATCTGGGCAAGCCGAGAGAAGCTTCGAGTTGTTGCTATGTGACGTCACACTGGCAGTGCTGAGTCGGTCTCTGACAGATACTCGAAAACAATAGAGTCACCCCCTCCTCCTGAACATGACTAAACAGCTAGCACACACAGTACAAGTTTGGTGACGGACATCTACTTTAAAGAACAGCTTTCAAATATTAAAAAGCAGTTTGAATTTTATTTAACATGTTTAATTCAATTTTAATTTGATTTTTATTTGCAGTAGACTATCGAATGCCGCGTGAACCTGATACTATAATGGCACCACAAGATTTAAATCTCAGCAGGAGCCATAATCAGGGATTATGGCTCCTGATCTCAGGAATTTGACAACTTGAGAAGAGGAACAAGAATTTTTTTAACAGGGAGTGCCTGGGAAGTAGTAATCTCCTATGACACAAGTCTATTTCACTTTACAACGAAAGGACAATTTTTTGCTCGTAAATTACCCAACACGGTTAATACAGTTGAGTTTGGGTTGTTCACTTGTGATGTTCAGGTAACCTCTGTTTGTTTCAATTCTTTTCGTTATGAATTTGAATGGATAAAGAACAAGAGTATTTAGGAGGCCCTGACTGAGAAAGCGTGTCAGACCTTGGAAACGGGGGTTGGCCAAATTCAATGGAACTTGTGAGGACATTGACCTTGATGAGCTATTACTAGATCCAGTTTTACTTGTCTTCGTTCTATCTTCCTTTCACTTTTTCAGGGGGGGGGGGGGCTATTTCAGATTACAAAAAAAACACCCATATGAGAGGAACTTTCGAGTACCATTACAATAAATGTAGACAGCTCACAGCATATAAATAGATTACTTCATAGAAAGTGCGACGTACGGATTTTTATTCACGAGTTGCAAAACTTTGCAAAACGAACGAGTGAGTTTTCAAAGTTTTGCAACGAGTGAATAAAAATCCGTACAAAGCACTTTCTATGCTGTAATTTGTTTATTGTAAATATAACGAGAATTAAACACAACCATGAAATCAGTTTTAGTTTTTTTCCGGCACCATAAGTTTACATGCAGAACGCTGAGAACGTAATGAATGACCGAGAGTAATGAAAAACAAATCCGCTTTCCAGTCCAGATATAGGCGTACAACGGGGAGAATTCGGCTTAAATACATAGTGAGAAATCTTTTACAGTCGCTCGAATAC
Source organism: Platygyra sinensis (assembly GCA_019787425.1). Classification (NCBI taxonomy): domain Eukaryota; kingdom Metazoa; phylum Cnidaria; class Anthozoa; order Scleractinia; family Merulinidae; genus Platygyra; species Platygyra sinensis. The sequence goes on along the minus strand of JAHPZR010039761.1, from coordinate 9,937 downwards.
TGTGGGATTTTGATTTTCTTCGAGGGCTAGCTCCGGCCCATTTGGGTGGATTTTCGATTGGAAGGTACGAGAAGAATCGTGAATCTTTTGGCCTTTATGCTGCGAAGTTTGAAAGCGGAGCGATGCGATTTTGGCCGGAAAAATCGCCCCGGCGCTGGAACCCTTTCAAAAAAGGTTTCCTCCCTTGTCTTTCTATTATACAGAACAGTCAACGGCGAACTCAAATTCATTCAAAATCGCTCAAAAAACCGCTTTTGAGGAAAAAGGACGACTATACACCACAGGTAAGGTAATTCAACGTTTATTTATCATTGATTTACACACGCAGTTAGCGATATATGGCTATAGGTGAGGAAAACGGTAAATCTAGTACATTTACTATAAAATAACAATCGGCTACCCAGACAGATTGTGCGGGCCCCCTGTGGTAAAACGGGAACCGAAGCCATGTTATCGAGACACAAACTTCAAGCGGACGCTGATTTCAAGCCCGCGCTTCTCGGAAGCCATTAGAGTGCTTAACTCTGATCATGATTGGATTAGTGATTCTATCATGAACGGTGATTGGTTATATTTTTCACATGTGAAGAACGCTATACGCAAACGTGATTGGACGTATCGCCTTTTTCACCGGTGAAATATACACCTTATTCATAAATGGCGGACGCGCGGTTTAGACCTGAGGCGAGTTCACCAGAACGAGGCTTAGAAGGCATCGCTCGATCTAACGAAGCTGTAAGTTGTTCGAAAGCTTGTGGAATTGTTACTGTTTTATTATTAAAATAGACTATCGGTTGACGTAACGTAGTTTGAAGACCTGTTCTGTTGTAAAAATGGCGGCGAGTTTTCCAGTTGCTTTGAGTCAGAGCATCTCTAGAAGGAAGACACCCAGCACGGCTCAACAACGAAGCCCTATGAAGTTTTGGCTAAAATGCAGGGTGGATGAATGCAAAGGGCTGAAAACAAAGGCTCAGCTGTTAAAACGGTTCGTTTAAGTTTATTTGTTCGAGAGCCAAATAACAGTAGTAATCTAAACTTTTTCTGTTGAGCGAGTTACGTAATATACTACGTTTCGATCAGTGACTAAAAAACTCGACAATTTTTCTCCAGGGTTGATGAATATATCAAATCGGGGTTAGAAGACGGGATAGTCAACCCAAATCCAGACTTACTTATTACACGAAGAGGAAAATCGCTAAAGATCAGTCACATTCTGAAAGGTGGAAGCTTGAGCGAAAGTACTGTTTTACAGCATCTCAGTTTTATTTAATTTCCCACAGACAACGCAGTCATGACAAATTTGCTCAAGAAATCATCTGTCCAAAGACATTCCACTCTAGACACACGGCTCATGGGATTAAATATGAGCCAGTAGCGATCGACAGGTATCACAAATACATGCACAGTCAAAAAAACACCAGTACATGTTTTCAAAAGTGGATTTGTTGTATGCACTACCAATGAAGTTCCTTTTGGTCTACTTGAAGTCAAGTGCCCGGAAACAAAGTTTCAAGTGAGTCCCCTAGATCCCTGCTCAGACTCTAAGTTCTTTTGTGAGAGGGTTGGGAACATGTGCAAGCTGAAAAGAACCCATGCTTACTATGCCCAAGTTCAGGGTCAAATGGGCTACTCTGGTGCACAATGGTGTGATTTTGCTGTTTACACCAAAAAAGGAATGTCAATTGAAAGAATCTCCTTTGACAGAGGTTACTGGGTTGAGCTTGAGGAGAAACGTTGGCAATATTATTTCAGACATTTCATTAATTATGCTGCAGCTGAATTTGCACCATCAAGTGCAGAAGCTGTCGTGCTTTGTTATTCTACAACAACATCATAATCAGTGTATATATCTCACAATGATTTGATAATTATCCTAAGGGTAAATCTGATAGAATTGGAGCTCAAAGACAGTGTAAAGTTTAAGTCTGTATCAGAATCACAAACCACTCATTAGTTTACAATTTTACAGGGCTGGTCAAAACACATACTGGAGTGGGTCATTGCTTATTTGATCCTTCAAAAAATGGGCTGTGTTATTGTTGACTTCACATAGGTGTGGGTCATCTTCTTTTCCCATGTAGGGGGGAGGTCATCTATTTTCTGACCTGCATTTTGGAGTCAGTCAGTCTGTTTGACCAGTCCTTTACAGGTATCAGAGTTATTTCAGTGATTGTGTATTTCACTGAAAGGAAAAAAAAAGTTCCTCAGACCTAGACAGTAAATATTAGTACAACACATCCTTGTTTAGCTAAACCATTGAACATTATAAAAATGCAAGCTTCAAGGTGTCATTACAAATTAATCGTCTAAAGCTTCATATTGTGTCAGCTTGTTAAGATAGGGTCTTGAATGCTGCAGAGAAATGCACAAACAGACCACATTTGATTTGCAACGCCAAAGAGATTCAGTGGGATAACGCTATCCCATATGTGAAAATTTTTAATTTTATTAATAGCCCGTTCAACGTGGATCCGCAGTCATGCAATCTCATGAGTACTCACAACATCTTCCAGGGGCATTTGTGTGGATGTTCCCAGGAATGGTGGAATGTTCAAAGACACACCTAAGGGTAAGATGTAACTTATAGTAAAACCTTTATCTGTCATCACAGAGTCTCCTTTATTAAACGGCAGGTCAAGTATGCCTGACCTTTCTACAATTTCTCTGTCTGACATACTTCCTGTATACAGTTGGCTTATGAATGTAATGGCCGGAGGGTGTAATTTGCAGGTTGCAGGTTGCAGGTTGCAGGTTGCAGGTTTCAGGTTGCAGGTTTCAGGTTGCAGGTGCAGGTTGCAGGTTGCAGGTTGCAGGTTGCAGGTTGCATGTCAAATATAGATAATTCTAATGAATATAAATAAATAAATAGATACATACCAGAAAAATTTAAAATTCCCGGTTTTTCTATTGTCAAGACTGTCTTGCAGTAATTAGTTAATGATCAACTCTCCACTGGTGTTTATGTTGGTGTTGTCACGTTAATCATCAAAGTAATCATAATTTACACATGTCTGGGTAATTTACTATTAATAACTTAATGCTAATTATTTTTGAGATCAACAGGGTTAATTATTACTTCAGTTGCCGAATATTTCAAGGTTAAATTTGTAAGATGTCCAAGTTCTAATAAAGGTAATCAAAGTAGTGCCGATTGTTTTAAAAGTAATAAGAATATCTGCAATGTATTAAACCTTGATAATAGAGTTCACGTTTATGTAATATATCAAACACGAGAGACAGTGTTTCATCGGGATATCCAAACACCGAGAGGAGAGTTGAAAATACGACGCGCAGCGGAGTATTTTTGACGAAATTCGAGGTGTTTGGATAGCCGATGAAACACTGTCTCGAGTGTTTGATATATCTTCTCAATCGAAACAAAAACTAAGGAGTAAACAGAGAAGAAAAATTGTCAAAATCTATGCTAATTAAGACCGGGTATCCAAACCTCCTTCACGGTTGTGATTTTCTTTGTTTTAACGTGATGAATTATTAATGAGTTTGAGAAGGTTAATTCTTGTCTAAGGACCATAGCTAGCAACCTGCAATCCAATGAACCAATCAAATGAGAGATGATAACTCTGCTTGCTTAACAACAAGTTCAGCAATAAGTTCAGTACTATTTTAAGGACTATCTGGAACTATCTTTGTGTGAGCGCGGAACGTTGCTCACAGGACGATCGGTAAATCCCACGTTAATAAACAGAACTTTGTTATATGCTTCAAACGGTTTGCTTTAACAGTCACCATGGTGATTGGCGTAAACAGAGTTTATTGGAGCGAAGCGATGAGATGTTTAGCCAAGCGACGTGTAACAAAGCGAAGCGGAGCGCTTTCGAAAACTAAGAAGTAAATAATGGAGTAAAACTAAAATCAGACTATGTACAAAACTATCATAAACTTCAGAAAACAGAAATTGAACTACACAAATCCGGCATGAAAGGCTATGAAATAGTAACATGCACAAGGAAAAGGATTTCGCAGCGTTAATCGTCGACCTCTTTTCTTGTTTTTAACACGATGAATAGTTCACTGGAACTGAATAATTTTCCTGAACACCTTCGTCGTAAAAATACTGACTAATACAAAGGATAATAGCTTTTTTTTGTTTCATTTACAGTACATGGGAAAACATATCCGCAAAAAGAAACCACAAAAGGAATCATATGATTAATACAAAGAAACTTAAAAGACTAGATAGGAAATACAAAACCCTCAGTAAAATATTTGGCGGTTCATGTAACAAAGTGGGTTAAATACATTCAAAGCCTGTAAGTACATTCATGAGTGCATAATACTAGTATAACCTGCAACCTGCGACCTGCAACCTGCACCCTGCAACCTGCACCCTGCAACCTGCACCCTGCACCCTGCAAATTACACTCTGCAAATTACACGCGGATACTCGTCATCAGCTCCCGACACCTTTAGCGGGCGAAAATGTCACACCTCCCAAGACTGTTAGCGGTCGCATTTTAGCCAACTCGAGATTTCGTCTGGTAATATCCATTGTATATCCATACTGTAAGTACTTCTTTTTACGCACGGACCACAATGATGCCTCCTCTGGTTTTGGCCTCCGGACCAAAACCCTATGGGGGAGGGGGGGGGGGGCGCAAAACACAGACAGTTGCAACCGACAGAGCTTATCTGAGGTGATCTGAATTTAAACTGGAACTTTGTTCCCTGAAATTACCCAAGAAGTAGACAAAGCTAACGGGCGTTGTTACGGCTACAGCTTAACAGGGTTAAGGTAATTGACTTCTAGAAAACTTGCTTGAGTACAAATATTCTGGGAAGTTCGTGAAACATCCTTGCCAATCACCCTGCCTTTAAACTGCATGCACAAGCCAAGTTTCATTTATAAACGTTTCACCGAGTACAATAATATCAAATGGGGATTTCGAGAAGCCCTGTTTACATACTAAGTTTACCTAGAGATTAAAATAAAACGACTTTTAGACCCTCTAATTATAACTCTACTGTTGTCTTAAATTAAAAGCGCGTTCCGGGAGGTAAAACCGAAAGGGGCGTTTCAAAACTGATGAATCAGTTCATATAAGGATAAGATTCCCGGTACATTCCATTGCTATGAGTAAAAAGTGAATTTGATAACGGCAATAAAGCCATAGACTAGAAAAGCCGTTCATTGAACCAAACAGACCGAGAGAAATAATGTACAACACCTAAGTTTCTGATATCCGTGCGATATAAAATGTTCTGACAATAAAACCTTTTACTGTATTGAGGTTGAATTTCTCAAGTCTCAATTGTATATAGTTCTCATTGTGTTCTGTTCTAAGCTCGCGTGTCTGATTAGTTAATTCTTTTCCGCATTTCATGCAGGCAGATATAGTGTAACAGTAAATAATCAGTAGTCCTTGCTGTATATTTTTGTGTTTTGTGCATTTTTCTGCATGCGTGCTTTTTCTTTTTCTTTCTACCGACCTTTACTTAGTAATTTAACTTATCTTAGGTAAATTGGCCTCCTAACCTTCTTAACTCTTTTATTAGTTATTTTAGGAGGTCAATAGCCCTCTCCATAAATTAAATTGTTTTTATTTATCAATGGAAAATTTTAATGGGGTAAATAAAGTTGATGTTATTGTTGTTGTTTCACGGTTAAGGTGTCTCAGTGCAGTTTTGATGAACCATAAGAACCCAACTGTTAGCTCTTTTGAAACTTGTTCCAAAATGTTTTTCACTCTTTATACTGAATTAGTGAAACCTTGGAGCCAAGACTGGCTCATAGCTGTCGGAGCTTATCTCGGTCTCTGTTGCATGAAGCGGCTAGAAGTATTTTTACTTCCCATGGACGGGATGCTAGTCCATCGCAGGCCACTCCCCCGCAATTTGTTAGGTTTCCACAACAATTTGCCGGGACCCATTTATACATCTGATTGGAGAGAGGCACCGTGAGAGTAAACTGTCTTGCCCAAGAACACAACACAATGTCCCCGGCCAGGACTCGAACCCGGACCGCTCGCTCCGGAGTCAAGCGCACTAATCATGAGGCCACCCTACCTCTCATAATTATAATTACTGTTTTCTTAATCGTTTTACCATTATATGTGAAACCTGAACAATTGCTTTGAACGCAGTTCAATCTAAAAATCAACAGTGAAAATAACGTCATAGGCTGTACGGCAGGTTTTCGAGAAATCTTTGATCAAAGACAAGTTTTTACAACCTTGCACTGAAATTGAATTGTACACTTCCTTATTTACGCGGCAACACGTTACCCCTTGTATCGATTGCTAGAAATCAAGACTGGAATAAATTAGACTTTTAAGTCTAAACTTAAAACCCATCTATTTAGGCAGTTCTTTTATTGATTTTTTTAAAAAAATTTAATTTACTATCTAATTGATTTTATATTTATATCACCTTTATTGTAAAGCGCCGCTGGATCTTTGAGAAGCGTTGCGCTATATAAGCGATGTATTATTATTTATTATTATTATAAACTGAACTCAGAAAGGCTGACCGTACGGTTGGGGTTAATTGTCATATTTTATGGTTCACAGGCTTAAACATGTCCTTGAAAGCAGTTTGAACCTATCACTACGAATACCAAAAAGGTTTAACACGTTTCAAGTGCTGAAGTCTTTTTCGTTTCTCATGTTAGTGTTACTTGCGTTATTTTTGCACTCGCCTTCCAAAATAATAATCAGTAAGTGGGACAATTAACAACTGGCATATAGCTGTTACAATGTGCGGAAGGACCGGGATTCAGAATCGCTTTAAAAGCAAAATTCACGATTATTTGTCAGTCTCGCGATTCCATTTAGTGCCAGCAGTTACTTTGGAGGGGGACTGAGCACTGCGGATATTGGTTCGCGCAGCCTGGGTCCGAGCCCTGGCCGCGATCATTTTGTCGTGTTCTTGGGTAAACGGCCGGTACTCAGTGTCTCCCTTCTCAGGCGTGTAAATGTCGTTGAGCAATTAATTTATATTTTGACGTTTTCTTGGTTTTCAGAACGTCAACCACCTGCACAGACAAAACAAAGAAAGCATTTTAAGATGCATCTTTGGGAGTTTTTATTGGAACTCCTGCATGACGAAGAATGCCGTCCATTGATAACGTGGACGAAAAAAGATAGAAAAGAATTTAAAATTACCCAGCCAGAATGCGCGGCTCAGTTATGGGGCTTGGAACATAATCGGAAAAATATGACATACGACAAGCTAAGTCGAGCACTGAGGCAATACTATGAAGAAGGAATCGTTGAGGCCCGTATACACAGGCGATTTTTGTCGCGGCAACTCCATGCAATTTTTGTCGCACCAAAGTTGCAACAAGTTTCAAACATGTTTGAAACCCCTACGATGTCGCGGCGACAAATCGCACTGAAAATCGCACCTGGTTTACACGTGCGATTTTGGAGTTGCAACTTGAGCGCGACAAAAATTACATCGAGTTGCTGCGACAAAAATCGCCTGTGTAAACGGGCCTTTAGGAAGGTAAGCCATTAATAAGCTGGGAAAGCAGTTTAATATACGCTACTTTTGGAAGCCATTTCAATGTTACACCTTTCAAGGCACTGTAAGGGTCTGTATACATGGAGGGAAGGTGCCCAGACCATCAGACTTGAAGAGCGCTTCTTTATATAGGATTTTGACATGAACGAGTCTCCATCGTTCTTTTTCTACGATTTCGTCGTTTCTAAATTCTTCTCGGGGGGCCGTTTCACGTTAGTGAAAGATATTGGGAATCTTTCCCACGTGAAGTAAACGGCGAAGATCTGTTTGCGCTCCCAGGCTTTTGAAAACCAGACTTGGAGACGTAAGGAAACACCGCTTATTGATTTGGGCCTTTACTGAGTAAATATGCAAAAATAACATCACACGAACTGCTTTCACCACATAAGCCCCATATTTATTATCTTATCTTAAATCGTTTCAGCTTTCTACTGTGCTAACAATAAAACTAAGACGATTTAGACCAAAAGTTACGGTCTTAGAACACAACAGAACAACCCTTAAGGACGGTGCCTACTTTTGTTAGTGCGCACACGTTCTGCGCATCACGCAAGCCATGGTTTAAGCGCGCGCGCGCTGGGGTTGACATTGACGCAATCAACTACGCCACCAAGCACGCGACTAAAATTAAAGCAAAATTTTCCTACGGTGACCAAATCAATTTTAATGAACCTGTACTTAAACCAGGGAGACTAGAATAGCAGCATATCGCTAGCCATTAACTGTTAACGTCTTCCAGCTGAAATTCTAGCTGTTATCTTTCGAAAATTGCACTGAAATCCAACTGCAAACATGTACCTGCAGATGGCGTAGTGCGCGCGCAGACACGCAAACGTCCTACTTACTGGGGAAGTGACAGGAAAAAATGTAACGGGCACCGTAAAAGTTTTCAAAAAAGATCAATAACTTTGAAAAACGCGTGGTTACCCCTACATTTTTTGTTGCGAAATGGAAGCGGCAAGTCTATTCAATATGTGATTTGTTTCTGGTCGTGAGCAAAAGGTATTTAGACTGTATTTTAGCTGAACCAGAGGAAGGCTGTCAGAGACGTTAAAAGCGATTTTGCAACGATTTTGTTACTAAAAACGTAACAAAAATGATTTTAATGTTACCATTTGCCATGTAGTTTAAAGATCACTTTAAATGTGTTTGCCTTTCTGTATGTAAAGGCGAATTCTAAGGAAATCTGTGAAGAAATATCGTTTCCCGCTTTTTTCAGAAAAATGCTGATGTCAGCATTTTTGTTGAGATTCAAGGCTAATTATCTCAAAAAAATGTGTGGCTACCCCTGTTTTTCTTTGTGGATTCCAATAGCCCTTGCAAATATCTCCTTTTTCCGCATGGTCCTAACTTGGCGCAAAAACCTTTGTATTTAGTAGGCACCGTCCTTAAAACAGAAACTTATAAGAATGCCTTCTGGTAGATAACTAACAGACCTCGGATAGACTCGTGTATTATTCAACTACGGGAAGACCACGTCTGACAAATGCTTCCGAATATATGTTGTTGCACAGTACCAGACTAAATTCGATTGAAGTCCACTAACTAAATGTGACCCCAGTTTGTAATTCTAGAACAACCTAATCTACATTTCAAATCGGGAAAGGAAAGCGGAGCCAGATCACGTGTTAATCACTAGATATCAGCCACTCAAGGAGGAAGCCAGGAACGCCACACCTCGCTAATAAAAGCGGTGTTCTCGACCAGCGGCTTCACCTCTGGTTGCCATGTCAAGAGTGAATAGCAACTCGGTACGTGTCTGGTTGAGGTACACAGGAAGGGTAACCTGGAATAGACGAGAAAAACGAATTTAATCAAGTGTAAGAATTTCTTTTCATTTGGTAGGTAGAGTCAAAGAGTGGAGGGGAAACGTTGCTTCTTCAAACAAATCATTTCAAAAACGAGAACGGACCTGGGAAGGTCATCTCGCAATTGCTTGTGGGACTGTTACCCAGGACAACTTCTCAGATTTTATTTTATCTCCAGTAACGGTCCCACAAGCAACTGCGAGTGAAGTCTCGCCCCAGATCCCTGCTCGCTGATCGTTTCTGAAGTGGGCGAATGGAGACACAAGTTCCGAGGAAGTTTTTAAAATGGGTCAATGAAAATACTCAGAGGTCCCAGACAGTTGGACAACTTTGGATAGGGTAAATACCAACATGTATCTATGAGTAACGAATAAACTGACACCTCTTTCACTGAGAACCAATTCCATGGCAAGAAAGAGAAAGCTCACACATACCTTTCCTTCCTGAAGATCAGCAGATCCTGCTTCAACTCTGAAAATTGAAAACAGTCAAGTTAAACCTTTAGGTTTCAGCAATCGAAGAAACTGTGCATGTTTTCAGTATTTCTGTGCTGTATCAGCTATGAAGGTAATTACTCTAACCATACCTGATCCACTTAAGGCTGGTCAGCGCCAAGTCTGTTGAAATTGTTGCTGTCAGTTCTAACT
>JAHPZR010039759.1:0-21290 GCA_019787425.1 Platygyra sinensis | reverse complement strand
CTAACGGGTAAGGTTTTCTGTAATCGATACTCTGTTTTGTCTACAAAGGTTCATATGGCTGGCCTTTGTGAACTGTGTGCTTCAGTAATATAAATGCCTCTCGGCTACTTTCGGTTGCGTTGTTTCGGAATTTCGATCAAATGGACTCGGAGATTTTATCGAGGGTTTAAACTGAAGTTGCTTTTAGTGGAAAATTCATTCATGTACAAGATCTTCTTACAAGAAGTGTTTTCTCGAAGAGCTAATATTTAAAGCTGAAGTTTAAGCTAATATTTGTTTCACGGTAACCGAAACTGGTTGTAAGAAGTTTATAATTTTCAGCGTAAAGCTTAAGTTACCTTTAATTCTGGGACAACTCAGATCTGCTCATGTATTTGACACTGTCGAAAGCCTTTTAGTTTCAATTTCTCATCAGTAAAGTACATACTTTGTGGACCAACATTCTTTAGCTCACGTCGAGATGCAACCGAGGAGATCGAACAAGTGTGAAACCGAAAAAACTGAAACGATTAGTAACAGTGGTCTGGATCATAAACCCACCGGATCGGACCAAGGTTTATAATAAAAAATATGAAAAGCAGAAAATCTATGGAAGCTTGATTGCCAAGTAGCTAAATTGACACCCTGTAAGCAGAGCCTTTTCTTACGGGACATGTCCGCTCACAAAAGAGTAAGTAAAAGAGGCTCTGCTCGCAGGGTGCTAAATTGAATACCCCCCTTTCTAAACAATTTTTGAATCTTATTTATTTAATTTATTAATTATTAATCATTAATTTAATTAGGCAACAAAACGCTTTTAATTAAAGTCGCACCCTGATCATCTACACTTGTTGGGACCAAAATAGTTCAGATAATCGAAAATAGAATTATAAATTAAGAACAAAACTGATTAAATTAAGAAAGCAACATTTGACCATGAAACATTTACCATTTTACAAATCGTTTAGAAAACAGTATCGGCCGTGGTGAGATCTTGGGAATAGCTGTAACCATTTTTTATATATTGACAGTTAAAAGTAATGAAAAATGTTTTTACCTAAAAATAGCCTAAAATGTTGCTTTTTACTGCACTTTTCAATGCTGTAGTTGTGAAAAGAATATGGCTACAGATCTTGATCATGACTAAATACTCGTAACAAAATTGGGACTAATGAAAAAGTCCAGATCATTGAGAAATCTGGATAATTGAGGTTTGACTAAAATAGCAGCTTACAACCAGGGCATCGCTTTGTTGGCCGTTGTCTGGCTTTGGTTTGAAGTCTGGGGACGTAGCAATAATAATTATTATAGTTACACACTCAGGTTAGTAAAATATCTGAGACTTGCATATGATTTGCAGCTATTGATCTAAGCGCAGCTATGATTCCCTCACCAATGACATTAATTTGGTGAATATTACAATTGAATAGTAATACAAATATCAAAGTCTGACTTGTAATCTTAATTGTCATGATCAATCAGGACTGTATAGACACCATGAGTCAAGCACCATATCCACCTGGTGGATATGCTTATGGACCTGGACAAGGATATCAGTCTGGTAAATAATTATTTTCATTAATAGTTACTGGTAATTATCTGATTGTCAGTGAAAAGTAATATGGGATTCCTTGTCTGCTCAGGGTTGTTAAGACATTTACATTTTAGTGATGTCAAAACTTAATATATTACATTCTCTGCAGGTCAACCTCCAATTGGTTTTGCCCCACATGCACAACAAGGACATGGACGCCCACCCCCTCAGCAACAGGGCTATGGACCCCCACCCCCTCAGCAACAAGCATATGGGTCTTTGGCTGTAAGTGGTGAGTATTAATAATTTAATGGTACATTGAAATGCACCACTGGAGGACATTTTTTCTGTGTGGCATCATGATAACTGTTTTGTACTATGTGATGTTCATTCATAACATGCTTAATCTTCAAGAGGAAAGCTTACTGCTCTTTTTGCGTCTATAAAAGCCATTCCTGATCATTTTATCTTCAGTTGACTAACAGCCCGGCCATGCTGGCAGTTCTATGGCAGCCAAAAGCATGGTAAGCTTTCATCTTGAACATGCATACACATGTACACACGTTGTGAATGAACATACTTATTAATACAAAAACAGTTATGATGCCACATGGGAAAAATGTCCTCACATGGTGCATTTAATAATGTACCACAAGATTGGTTGAAGCAAACTTGCAGCATCAAAAATGTTTCTTTGACAGAGTACGTATAAGAAGGCGAAAAAATTTGTGGGTGTCGCAGTCTAGTGAGAAGAGTAGTATCTGTTTAGCAATCAGGGCAAGTTCACCCATCATGTTTAGTAAGTTTTTAAACCATTACCATTAATGTTACTTTGACAGAGTACGTATAAAAAGGCGAAAAAATGTATGGGTGTCGCAGTCTACTGAGAAGAGTAGTATCTGTTTAGCAATCAGGGCAAGTTCACTCATCATGTTTAATAAGTTTTTAAACCATTATGTCACTATTTGCTGTTACTTCAGGAGCAGTTGACCGTCCCACGTACTCAGGGTCAGATGTGCCTCCTCAGGATGTGTTTGACAATCAGTTTTCCAAACCTCCGCCACCCTCAGCACCTCCCCCTGATATGTTTGCACACTACTCTGGTTATGAAAACACACAGTATGGTGAGCAAATGCACTTAGTCTAATACACTACAGTGTAATCTTGCTATTACTTTAAATAATTTTTATTATGTATCAAGCCACTGCTCACCTCAAATAGCTGTTAAGCTAAGGGTAGTGATAATTATATCACAGGTTATAACTAAGCCAGTCACACAAGAGATTTTTAACAGGTTAAGGAGAAAGCTAGTCAATATTTACAAATATAAACTAGAAAGGTCAAGGTAGGGCAAGTCAACATTCATCTCCTCAATTTCAAGAATTTTCAAAAGCAGGTGAGTCAGCTTGCGTTTAAAAGGTGCTTTCCTTAGCTTATGAAGTTCAGGGGGGATGCCATTCCATTAAGCAAGTTGTATGATTGAATAATGATTTCAATTAGCTTCTGATTTGATGACAATTTAGTAGTCAGGAGTGAATCCTTCAAGCCAGTAACATACCTGCTAATTCTCCCGGTTTTCCCGGGAGTCTCCAAGTTTTTCGTCAAATCTCCTGGTCTCTTAAAATGCCTTTTGGCTGATTTTTCGGAGGTTGTTCCTGGACATTATCTTTAAATAATGACATTCTGAAAATGCAACGATTTCTAGACATCTCCAGGTTTTTGTACTCTGGGGGTTGGCAGGTATGCAGTATAACCCACATAGTGTAGCAATGTATGCTACGGTTTTGGTTTTACAGTTTGGGATTGGCTGAGTGGTCTAAGACCTGGCTCAAATGTCGTACTTCAAAAGTCAAACCCAAGTCAGTCAATTAGGCTCATGTGAAGTATGGCATTTACTGGATCACACATTAGAAGTGCGCTTACAAGTGTGAAAAAGTGTGATTTTTGGAATCACACTTTTATCACACATTCAAAGTGTGATCACACGTGATCACACGTTTATTTTTGCTTGGGTAATAACCCAGGCCAAATTGGTAATAAGTTGGTTGGTTTTAGTTTTACAGTATGACACACAGTTGAAACCCACTCTAATTATAGCAGCATTAACCCAAAAATAATTGGAACAAATGAAATTACTTTCGATTGCGCACTCAAGTGAAAACTTTTTTCTATTAATATTTTGATGACTGTCAATTATTTATAATATAATAAATGATTACCTTCCTGTTCTGTTTATTGTAGGCAGTTCTTTTGTGCCTCCTCCTCCCCCATATGCACCTCCACCAGACTCTCAGATGCCAGAACAGCATTTCCGTCAGTGAGTAATTAAACTTTTTATTGAATTTTAATTTATTTTTTTCTTCCTGACCAGTGCTTTGTTTCAGAATATTCCATAAATTGCCAGTTTTACACTGCCTTTGAGAAGGAAATTGCTAATTAAAATTTATGATTCAGATCCACAGCAATAACGGAGGACCAAGCTCGTGATGCCATGTTGCAGTTTGTGAGTGAGCACTGTTGTTATGGAAAAGCCCCAGCAGAAGAAATGGTGATTAAGGATGTCATACCATCAAGTGCATATCATGTAAGTAGACAAGTAGCTGAAATAAATTAAAGCTCCCTGCTGAATACTTCTCACTATCTGCACCCCTTAGCTTTGAGATGCTAGCCCATTGCAGCTCCTCCCAATAAATCTGGTACTGTATTTTGTCTGCATTTGGCCAAGTTGTCTTAGTTTCTGTGGCAGGAAATCGAGGATTTTTTCTGCTCCTTCCTGGTTGAAAAGCTAGTCCATTTCAAGCTTGCCACACCCCCACCCCCTCCCCCTTCCAGCTTTAAATTTGAAGGTACCCATTTATTAATACACATGGGTGGACAGGGGTGCACTGTGAGAGTAAAGTGTTGTGCCCAAAAATGCAACACAGTGACCCCAGCAAGGCTAGGGTTTGAACCTAGACTGATCAATCCATAGTCTCAAACCATCAGACCACTCTCCCTCCCCACCCTGCAATTTGTCAGGTCCTCTGCTTATTAATATTGAATAAATTTTCTTCTGTAGTATTCATTTTGAAAGTAACCCCGGTGAGAGCATATAGTTATTGCTTTGCCAAGTTACCCAACATATGTGCGATAAGCTTAGTGTGCAGAGATAAAACCAAATTTACTGCAAGGCGTGACATGTACTTCCAATAACCTCAAGCCCTCCTGCAACGCAAGGGTGCATACTCTTTGTTTGACAAACACTGCAAATCTCAAACCCATTTAAACCACTCTTTAGTCTTTGATGTAAATCATCTGAGATATATTTTTTTCATTTTGTTTGGTAGTACTCCCTGACAAGCTTCTGTGAATCACGGAAAACTGAGTGGAAGTTTGAACCATATAGAGGTACGGAGTAATCAGAGCTTAATTTGTGACATTCTATTAAATGATAATATTTTATTGCTTTTTGCATTATTGATTGTCAAGGTGTATAAATTAATTATTAATAAGTTGCTTTGGTCAGAGATAGGTAAGAAATTATAATTATTTGGATGAAAACTGTTGAAAGCCATTCAACGAATAGCCATGCATTTCTGTCATTATCTCATGAATTTCCAGGTCAACCAATTGACAGCCCAGTGAACGGTCCAGCCCCCCCTCCGTGGTCCATTCCTGCTCAGGCGCCGCAGATGTTTTCTGACTTTCAGACCAAAATTGAAGTCCCTCACACTGCTAATATCAAGGTAAGCTGGATGTGCATGAAAGGAACAGTTAATAACTAACTAAAGTCTTTTTCAAATTAACGGTCTAACAAAATGTAGCATAAAGTGATGAGGAGCATTAATTTCACTTCCTTTCATTTAATTTAATTTAATCTGTACTTTGATTGAAAGGGATGTCATAGTCTACCACTGGCTACCCATCCCTCTCGCTGCACCATTAATGCGTCGCAAAGTTCCAATAGTAACGATCCCCCCCACCCGAATTAACGTCTATTTTTTGTGGCCGCTAGTAAATCCTGTAAGTAGCAACCCCCAAAAGTAGCAACCCCCCCCCCCCCCCCCCCCAAAAGTAGTGAGCAATCACACACTTTCTAATCTATCAAATGCTATTTCCTTCTAATGTTACATGCTGAATTTCTCTTCCAGCCATGTCATGATTGTATGGCGGTTGGATACAAGCGCTGCTACAGGTGCTGTGGACGTGGAAGGGTATGTGAATACTAATCAGTCAATATAATTATAATTACTATTTATTAGTTTCTGCTTCTCTCATACTGAGTTTATTTTTTTCACACTTTGCAGAACTGATGAACATTTGCTCTTGTTTTCATCAGACTGTTTTTTCAAGCTTCATTCTCCCAATTTGTCAGTTCTTTTGCCATTATTGTTCTGGCCTTATGTATGTAAACTTGTCCTACTTTTTACATGAACCATTTTTTCGTCGTGATTTCAGTTGCGATGTTTTAGGTGCCAGGGTTCAGGTCTTGTGGAAGGGATGCAGCAACGGGAGCAGTGCACAAACTGTCTTGGGAGGGGATGGAGAAGGTAAGTGACTCCCAGTCAATCTCATCCCCTTCCCATGAAAAACATAGGTCTGTTATGCGTACACAGGCCGAATTAATACTGACAAGAAATGTACAAATCGGTCAATGGTAATTTAAATAGGATCCATTTCCTCAGGTTAACCACTATTGCCACACATTTATGAAGTGGGTGATTCCACTCATGTCAAGTAGATTAAATAATTTAAGCCATCTTTTTCTAAAGAATAAGGCAAACGTTCACAGGCAGGCAGCTGACAACCCAGGACCATTAAACAGTGGGCTATATATTAACAACCACAAAAGAATTCTCAAAAGCATGTACCATGCAGAAGCAAGGAAATTAAGAACCAATTCCCTTTGTTTTACATGTCTTGTTTCAAACAAGATCTGAGCAAGGACAATAACAAGAACTGACCAACCAGACTATCACAAGTACAGCTGTGTACATCTGCGAACAGCAGTTGTTAAGCAATGAGTGGTACGTCAACATGCAATGTCGTTTAAGTTTAACTTGCGTTAAAATGTCCTCAACCTTTCTCTCATTGCTTATTTTCAATTTCATCCTCACCAGTAGTAACTAAAATTGACAAACATTGCTGTAAGTCAAAATAGTTTCTTCAATAAACTAGCCATTTTACCGTAGTGCCATCCTTGTCTTCATGGTCGATTCATAAACAATGATTGTTTGTCAACAGTTGTGACGTTTGTAATGGCCATGGTAGAATCATGTGTCCCACCTGTTTGGCACAAGGCCAATTGAAGACTTTCATTGAGATGACTGTAAAATGGTGAGTGAATGGCTTTACATATAAATAAAACAATTTTCAGATAGATTGAGGGAAGTGGTGGAGCAGAACAGATGTTACCTCTGATAATTTAACAGTAAAGGCTTGATTGTAGGTGGATTGTCACTGACGCGTAATTTTATTTGTAAAATTCATTAATTATTCATGAGCGTGCAAACCAATCCCAGCACAATATTCAGATCACATGTACACAACTGTAAACCCCAATACAAATCAACTGTCTGAAAGCTCGGGGAGGGATTGAATAGGTAGCAGGGAAAGGCTGGGGTTGATGAATTATTAAACAGTAGAATTAACTTTTGATACAAACTCCTGCTCAGCTAATTAGTATTCATAAACTTTTGATACAGATCTCTACTGATTAAAATGAATAACAAAATGGACATATTTTCATCATAGAATTTAATGCGATGAAATATTACTTCAAAGAATGTCGTTTTACCTCCTGTCACTTTTCTCCATTATGTTAAACGCCTTTTCTCCTTGTACGTTTCCCAAATGGCGATTAATGCCGCAAACAAGTAGGTACAGCGTCTTAGGAGGGTAGCGTTCCCCGGTTTGCTTCGCAACTTCACAAATGAATTTGCAGAGCCAGAAGTTTAAACTGTCGGCGGACATGTGCTCGAGTGGGACTGACAAGTCCTCGACATTGGTCGACTCAAGTCCGTTGCCTCCAGATGTTTCCAACTGCGCTTTTTTGTTCATTCTCGTATTCTGCCAGGCAGTAAAAACGTTCACCGCCCATTTTGTATTGTACTTGGTGTTTTTAGGTACGGTTTCAGACAATAACAAAATTTCTTCCTTTTCAGTTTTCGGCGGACGAAAACGAACTGTTGCCATACTGGCGATTTGGCAGTGACTGAAAATTTAGAATATTTCTATTATTGTCTCATGCACTGTCTCCTGTGGGACGTACAGCATTTTGGCATCCATGTCACAAAACAATACTTTGCATTCAATTTATTGTTTTCCTTTCGCAAGTAGGTGAAAATATTTGCGTCCGATGTGTATGGCATTCTGGCATGCATGTCCAATGAACGAATCCCATAACAATACTTTGCATTCAATTTAATGTATTCATTTCCCAAGTAGGATAAAATATTCGCGTGAGATCTCCCGCTCATATTTTATCTACTACTACAATAACTGTTGGAAAATCTAATGAAGTGCTGAAAAAAAGAACACTTGCTTCTTTCAAGGAGTTTAAAATTTGAACCCTAGAGCACCATTGAAAAGTAAGCACTGGAAAGTTGCAAGCGCGACAAAATTTTGGTGTCCGGAAAAGTTAGAAGCGCGCTTTGTAAAAGGTGTAAGACTGTAAGACGCAGAACGTTGTATATTAGTACGGGAAAAAAGTTCAGTCGAATCTCTCCACAGGGGAAAGAAGCCGTTGTAGAGATATGGCCATGATTATGGGGAGGTACCTGAAGGGGTGTGATATGAGTTATTAACTCGTTGATTAACTGGCCGTTGTCAGTCGAGATTCTATTTTGGCAGTTTGGATGCGCTTTAGTGGCCGTTGCTGCTGCGGAGAGGTGGCGGTCGCGAAGAAGTTAAAATAGGGACCTTAAGGTATCCTGGACGCGGCCTTGGACGACGGCAACCGGAAGTAAATTCGCAAGGTGGCGATCACGACCATGCCTTCTCTGACGGGACCTCGTTCTTAAATTGCGCCGCGTCCAGTATCTTAAGGTCCTAATAAAGAAGATTGAATCTATGGACCGTCCGCCAGGACCTGAAAAAGTGGCCGTTAATGGAGCTTCGTCTGTAGTCGTGAAAGTTTGAAAGCTCTAAGAACACACATCAAAGTTCTAAGAACGTTAAATTAGTCTGTAAGGTTAGCGTGAAAAAGCTGTGCACGCGTGAAGAGAGCAGTACGTAGTCTTTAAGTTTCGAATGTGTTAGCGGTAGTTTACAGTTTACAGTTTACAGTTTTTAATGTCAAGCGCGAGTAGATTCATTTGTGGAAAGAAAAGATAATACAATATTTCGAATTGTTTTTTCTTCTTGTGTTCAAGGGAGAATCACGTATCCAACCATGTTGTGGACAGAACAGATCGTTTGCCTGCAGATCTTATTGTTAACTCTCAAGGAACTGAGATATTTAGTCAAGAACTGCCCAGGGTATGTGTTTCATCAGGGGCGGATCCAGGATTTTTCTTAGGAGGGGGTGCACCCCTAACTGATGATGTCACTGACCGGTGAGCATGAGGTAAACAAATTTTAAAAGCGATTACCAAGAAGAACTCTTCATCTCGGGGGGGGGGGGGGGGGGGGAGGGTACGCACCCCCTGCACCCTCCACCCTCCCGCTAGATCCGCCCCTGTTCATGGTCACCCCAGATTATTAATATTCAACTTCATGTACTGAACTGCACTGAGCAAGAGCAGTTAGCACTGTTACGTAGGTTATTTTTTCGGTTTGCTTGCGGTTAGCTTTTATTTGTATGTTAGGGTAACTCTGTTTTAATTTATAGTACCGTTCATTATATGTAGCTTAAATTTTGGGAGATGATCATGTGGTAGCTAGCTGTGTGGTGGTATAGTGGTTAACTAGGCCTCGTCGGCCCGGATTCGAGGCCCGGACCATGCATAGTTTCGTAGTTCTTTTTCATCTTATAAAAGTTGCAAGACTTAGAATTTTTGTTGAAGAGGATGGGGGCAAAGAGTCTACGTAGATATTCGCCATCCAAAAATTGCATCGTGGCTGAAGGTCGACATACATTGGTGGACATTTTTGGGGGACGTGAAGCGGGGACAAGCCCCTTCGCATGTCAGCATGTGGTGTATGCTGCAGGAACAGTACGCTATCTGGTACAGTCGAAACGGATGCCGATGGAGTCATAAAAACGTGTGTTAATGGAGACAGTTCGCAAGTCTGGGCAGTGGACACGATTCGACATTGAATAGAATTTCAAACATTATGCACCAGTCAAAGTAAATTCCCGCCCACCCCCACCCGGAAAGGCGGGGACATTGGACGGAAGAACTCGAAAATAGGAGCCAATGTCCCCAACCCCAGGGCAACATTTTCATTCCAATGGCCTCGCTTCCCCCCGCCCACCAGTGAAGGTATATGCTGAGGTTCCAATTTTCATTTGGTTCAAAATGTTTCAAACCAGTTTGGTTTTCAATTTTTTATTGTGTATTAAAGTGCCTATGAAGTAAAAAGTAATTGCTGCTTATTTGAAAGGCCTTTCAAAGTATAGAAGAATGGTGTGTATCTTTTCAGAATATCTTTTTTCATTTTAGAGATATTTACGTTTTTGTGAATAAAGTGATGACGTCATAGGTGGTTTCACTAAAACAGTACAACACGCAATCAAGAATATCTCTAGAAAAATTAAAGTGGTGCTCTTCAAACTTGGCATCAGGACTGTACATCACAAAAGAAGCAAAATGACACCTGTCATGCTGTTACCATGAAAACAGTTATGCCGCTGGTCCTGTTTTAATTAAGACTAAAATTTCCAGATTTTATCCTAAACAAGGATCATCCACTCACAACAAACTAATGAGGAGAGTTAAGACAATATGGGAACCATTTGTGTGCCGAGCTAGACCCTCTGTCCCAAGTTAAAAAATTGCAAATGGGGATATTTGGTTTTTCACAGAAAGAGTCTGTAGCCGAGATTGTTGCCATGGCAACAACATAGTAGCTGTCATTCTGTTTCTTTTGTGATTTACGTTTCTGGTGCCAAGTTTGAAGAACACTGCTCCAATACTTCTGGAGATATTCTTGATTGAGTGTTACGTTGTTTTAGTGGAACCACCTATGACGTCATCACTTTCCTCATTTGCACAATACAAAAACATAAATATCTCTAAAAAGAAAAAAGATATTCCTAAAAGGAAAACGCCATTCTTCTTTACTTTGAAAACCCTTTCAAATAAGCAGCAGTTATTTTTTACTTCATAGGCACTTTAAGCTTTCACAAGTTAAAATTTTGGATAGAAATTGGTGGAGGGATGGCAAGCAAGAACTTAGGATAAAATAGATTACAAAGCAACAAGTTAGTTACTCACGTTTCTCTCCGCCATTTTGGTTGCTGTCTGGGCTGGTCCTAGTCTCTTTGCAACATGCTTAGATCTTAAATCCAAGCCTCCAGCAGAGATTTCCCGATTCGGATACCGAAGGCGCAATTCTCATCCAAGACCCCGCATACCGGGACAGTTTTGAGAGTCGACGATCGGTTTTTGCCCCGCTAATGTCCCCGCCTTTCCCGGGTGGGGGGGGGGGGGGGATTTACTTTGACTGGTGCATTATCGTGTTGTTAATCAGTATCCTTAGTGATTCTCTCTTTCATAAATTGCTTTTAATTATTGTTCAAGGTCTGGCCTATCACTAACTTCTTTGACCAGCAAGTCAACATAGGCTCCAAAAACCTGGTGGACGAGCATAGCAGAAAGTGGCCGTCCAAACGCATTCTTCTACAGGTAAATACAGCTCTTATTTACTGACTGGCATAAACGTAATATCAGAGACATGCATTGATCCAGCTCTTGACCCAGCCCACTCCATCCAGACCTGCAAGTGATTGCAGGTGTGGGAAGACATGAAGAAACTGCCTTAAACTCGAGGTGCATCAAATTAACTCTGACAGCTTCTCCTATTGGGAAGACCACCTGTTCTAGTCCAGTTCTGGCCCTATATCTGTCACGTAACGCAGCTCTTCTAAGAGTGTATCGTTGCGTGACGTAGAAAGGGCCAAAACAAAACTAAAACTCTTTGCGTTTCTCCATGTTTAGACCTTGATAACAACATTAATCTTTTATTTTTATTTCGCTTTGTCTGGCGTGGCAGAAATCGTGACAGCAATTAACCGATGTGTTGTGTCACGCTTTTTCCTTCAGCGTCAGCTGTTGCGAGCTGTGCCTGTGTCTGAGGTTCATTACCAGTGGAAAGAGACGTCCAGTCGCTTCTGGGTGTACGGTCATGATCACAAAGTGTACGCACCCGACTACCCTCAGCAGTGCTGCTGTGGATGCAGTATTCTGTAGAGAGTTACTCGACTTACGAGCAGCAAGCGTATAGAAATTATAATACAGTAGGTGTTTAGAATTTATGTGCGAGATAGGTTAAATTCATAGGTTTCCTGTGACCGTACATAGTAATAGAGTTATGACATGTAACCTGTATCAAGAGCGGGAAAATTTGCGTGCCCCGAGTGACAATTGGTTTTGGTTTGAAGCTGACTGGCTGAAAAGAGACGTCTTTACTGTGATTGGTTTTTAGAACGTACTAGCCTGAGGGCAGTTCATCTCTCCAGCGCTAGCCTGCCCCGAATGGGCACCAACATGGCGGCCGAAAACCAAAGAAACATCTGTCACTGAGTGTGCTACAAAGACGTGAATTCATCTCTCGAGCAACTCAAAAACATTAAAATAATACATTTTTCTAATACAAGAACCGTTCAGATAGCCAATTCACCGAAATAAGTCACCTTACCGACTCTCTTGGCCGTCATGTAAATGCCGCGTCGCGCAAAAGCTTAGAAATTCAAGCGTAGTCAATCACAAAACCAAGAACCCATTCGGGGCGAACAATTGTCCTGAATAGTAATTTTCAGCTGCTCTTGAACATTATGAAAGTAAAATATCAGGAGGATCAATAGCTTTGTAGTTTGAATTTTAGTGAGGTCGTGTGCAAACCAAGGATTCTTTTTCGTATGGAAGGAATTTCGGAAACAATAGCGTCACGATAATCATGTGATGTTTGTGAAGACAAAATTCCTCCGGCTTAGTGTATACTGAAAACATTTCATGCATTTTCAGAGTAAAACCTCCGTTTTCAAGTTTCTCCGGCATAGTGGACGGAGCCTCGCAAATCAAAGTTAATACTTCATAAGATAATTTGGTGTTATCAACTGGGTTGATAATGTGAATTAGCTCTTCATTCATTATTTTTTACGTTACCAGGCACTAACCAGTAGCGTAGCTCCATCTTTCTGTATATAAACCACACACAACCCACAATTCCTCGATTCGCTCCGACGAAGGGCTAACGCTCGAAACGTCAGCTTTTGAATCTCTTTACGGTGGCCAATTCACATTATCAACCCAGTTGATAAAACCAAATCATCCTGTAATACTGCCCACCGACTCAACACCATAGTTTCTTTAGAAACTTACCCCCTTAATACTTCATACTTTGACATGTATAAATTTCGTATGAGTAGAGTTTAAGTGACTTGGCATGCTTGTAGTGACGTTTCGCGTATTTTAGTACTGATCCCGCAACACCATATTTTACCATTAGATTTATTAAAATAATATTTTAATAGTTACGAAATAGTTGGAAAACAAAATAGTCGAATTAAAAATGAAGTTAGAGGCTCGTAAAACTAGTAGATTATATAAATTTAGAAATATCAAATATTAGGTTATTGTTTTCTTTTTGAAAGTCTTATACTGGAGAATTATTGCATCGTCAAGTGTAACGTAATGCGCAATAAATGCTCGAAACTTCAAGTCAATGTCCACTATTCAACTTTCCTGAGGAGATAGATGTATGTACGCGTTGTAGCAAAGACGCGCATCACGTGACTGAGTGGCTTAGGAATGGTCTTGTCATTCCAAGATCACGAGGTTAAGTCCTCCACTCATTACAAGTAGGACTTCGCGGTCATGGCCTGAACTAGCCAACTGATTCGCCTCGTGTGGGCTGGGATTCGCAACTTGGTTGTTTCGTATGATCTGCTTTATGTGGCTCACTCTTGTGTAAAGGCGGCCAGGCTTTAAAAAAAATATAGCGATTGATAGGTTTTACGCCACCGCATCATGAAATTGCTTTCTACACACAGACGCACTCACACATTCGCCGTACCAGCCACACACCTGGGGCGCTTCATAGACGACAGTTTCATGATCTGGACCCACACAGAAGACGAACTACGCACTTTTATAACTTACCTCAACAACATTCACCCCATTATCAAATTCACTTCATCCCGTTCAGCAGCAACATCTACTTCTTTTCTCGACGTCAAGGACTCAACCAATTTGGTACTGAAAGTTGAGACCGATCTCTATACTAAACCTACAGAGGAATACCAATACCTTCTAAAATCATCGTGTCACCCTCTACATACGAAACGAGCCTTTCCATTCAGCCTCGCTCTCCGATTACGACGCATATGCTCTTCCGACGAAAGCTTCACATTACGCGCCAGTAACTCATCCAATACCTTAACGATCGTGGATACAACCTCTCTTTTCTCAAAAGAGAAATCCAACGAGTTCACGCAATCACACGCAATGAAACACTCAAACCCAGTCAGACTACCACAAACTAACCCAGTGGCGTTCCGCTTGTTATCACATACAATCCTGCCCTTCGTTTCATATCTAATATACAAAGACACTTTAAAATCCTTTCCTCATTCCACGATGCAGCAACGTCTTTCAAACTACACCTCTTGTTGCTTTCCGACGAACCGACAACCTTAGTGACATCCTAGTTAGATCCAAATTACGTACTGATAAACAAACTAACGCACCAAAGGGTACTTTCGATGCGGCAAAAATTGCATCACCTGCCGCTATATCACCGACGGCCGTACAAATTATACCTTTTCTGCCACTGGGGAAATGAAACCATTCATGATCATATCGACTGTAACTCTAAAAACCTCATTTACATGATACATTGTCTACGTTGCCACAAACAGTACACAGGTGAAACGAAAAGACTACTTAAAGACCGCTTTAATGAACACCGACGACCAGTAGACAGACCCACCCCTTCCTCCAGACCCACTGCAATTTCAGACCATTTTCTTTCCGACAATCATTCACCTAAACGACATAGAACTGATACCACTAGAACTGATACATTCATCTCGTGACGCGTTGCGCAAAGCCAAGGAAGCGTACCTCATCGAAAGGGGTCAAACTCTTGAACCCAAAGGTATAAACAAACGAGAAGAAATTTAATCTAATGTTTAACCCACTTACCTTGTGTATTATATTCATGTTGTTATCTTGTCATTCATTAGTTTGATCAACGGTTTAGTTTTTATTGATTTTTTATCTTGTCATTTGTTAGTCAACCTTTAAATTTGCTGATCAGAACCTACCAGGTTCCAGTACTTTTGATTTGTCCGTTGGCCCTTTCTAGAGTTTAAAGTCTTTTCTACAAGGCTGCTCCAAGATGGCGGACTTGTTGAGCTGAGGCGGGGTACACCTGAACGCTGTTTTGTGGCAACGTAGACAATGTATCATGTAAATGAGGTTTTTAGAGTTACAGTCGATATGATCATGAATGGTTTCATTTCCCCAGTGGCAGAAAAGGTATAATTTGTACGGCCGTCGGTGATATAGCGGCAGGTGATGCAATTTTTGCCGCATCGAAAGTACCCTTTGGTGCGTTAGTTTGTTTATCAGTACGTAATTTGGATCTAACTAGGATGTCACTAAGGTTGTCGGTTCGTCGGAAAGCAACAAGAGGTGTAGTTTGAAAGACGGTTGCTGCATCGTGGGAATGAGGAAAGGATTTTAAAGTGTCTTTGTATATTAGATATGAAACGAAGGGCAGGATTGTATGTGATAACAAGCGGAACGCCACTGGGTTAGTTTGTGGTAGTCTGACTGGGTTTGAGTGTTTCATTGCGTGTGATTGCGTGAACTCGTTGGATTTCTCTTTTGAGAAAAGAGAGGTTGTATCCACGATCGTTAAGGTATTGGATGAGTTTACTGGCGCGTAATGTGAAGCTTTCGTCGGAAGAGCATATGCGTCGTAATCGGAGAGCGAGGCTGAATGGAAAGGCTCGTTTCGTATGTAGAGGGTGACACGATGATTTTAGAAGGTATTGGTATTCCTCTGTAGGTTTAGTATAGAGATCGGTCTCAACTTTCAGTACCAAATTGGTTGAGTCCTTGACGTCGAGAAAAGAAGTAGATGTTGCTGCTGAACGGGATGAAGTGAATTTGATAATGGGGTGAATGTTGTTGAGGTAAGTTATAAAAGTGCGTAGTTCGTCTTCTGTGTGGGTCCAGATCATGAAACTGTCGTCTATGAAGCGCCCCAGGTGTGTGGCTGGTACGGCGAATGTGTGAGTGCGTCTGTGTGTAGAAAGCAATTTCATGATGCGGTGGCGTAAAACCTATCAATCGCTATATTTTTTTTAAAGCCTGGCCGCCTTTACACAAGAGTGAGCCACATAAAGCAGATCATACGAAACAACCAAGTTGCGAATCCCAGCCCACACGAGGCGAATCAGTTGGCTAGTTCAGGCCATGACCGCGAAGTCCTACTTGTAATGAGTGGAGGACTTAACCTCGTGATCTTGGAATGACAAGACCATTCCTAAGCCACTCAGTCACGTGATGCGCGTCTTTGCTACAACGCGTACATACATCTATCTCCTCAGGAAAGTTGAATAGTGGACATTGACTTGAAGTTTCGAGCATTTATTGCGCATTACGTTACACTTGACGATGCAATAATTCTCCAGTATAAGACTTTCAAAAAGAAAACAATAACCTAATATTTGATATTTCTAAATTTATATAATCTACTAGTTTTACGAGCCTCTAACTTCATTTTTAATTCGACTATTTTGTTTTCCAACTATTTCGTAACTATTAAAATATTATTTTAATAAATCTAATGGTAAAATATGGTGTTGCGGGATCAGTACTAAAATACGCGAAACGTCACTACAAGCATGCCAAGTCACTTAAACTCTACTCATACGAAATTTATACATGTCAAAGTATGAAGTATTAAGGGGGTAAGTTTCTAAAGAAACTATGGTGTTGAGTCGGTGGGCAGTATTACAGGATGATTTGGTTTTATCAACTGGTTGATAATGTGAATTGGCCACCGTAAAGAGATTCAAAAGCTGACGTTTCGAGCGTTAGCCCTTCGTCGGAGCGAATCGAGGAATTGTGGGTTGTGTGTGGTTTATATACAGAAAGATGGAGCTACGCTACTGGTTAGTGCCTGGTAACGTAAAAATAATGAATGAAGAGCTAATTCACATTATCAACCCAGTTGATAACACCAAATTATCTTATGAAGTATTAACTTTGATTTGGCGAGGCTCCGTCCACTATGCCGGAGAAACTTGAAAACGGAGGTTTTACTCTGAAAATGCATGAAATGTTTTCAGTATACACTAAGCCGGAGGAATTTTGTCTTCACAAACATCACATGATTATCGTGACGCTATTGTTTCCGAAATTCCTTCCATACGAAAAAGAATCCTTGGTTTGCACACGACCTCACTAAAATTCAAACTACAAAGCTATTGATCCTCCTGATATTTTACTTTCATAATGTTCAAGAGCAGCTGAAAATTACTATTCAGACAATTGTTCGCCCCGAATGGGTTCTTGGTTTTGTGATTGACTACGCTTGAATTTCTAAGCTTTTGCGCGACGCGGCATTTACATGACGGCCAAGAGAGTCGGTAAAGGTGACTTATTTCGGTGAATTGGCTATCTGAACGGTTCTTGTATTAGAAAATGTATTATTTTAATGTTTTTGAGTTGCTCGAGAGATGAATTCACGTCTTTGTAGCAACACTCAGTGACAGATGTTTCTTTGGTTTTCGGCCGCCATGTTGGTGCCCATTCGGGGCAGGCTAGCGCTGGAGAGATGAACTGCCCTCAGGCTAGTACGTTCTAAAAACCAATCACAGTAAAGGACGTCTCTTTTCAGCCAGTCAGCTTCAAACCAAAACCAATTGTCACTCGGGGCACGCAAATTTTCCCGCTCTTGATACAGGTTACATGTCATAACTCTATTACTATGTACGGTCACAGGAAACCTATGAATTTAACCTATCTCGCACATAAATTCTAAACACCTACTGTATTATAATTTCTATACGCTGCTGCTCGTAAGTCGAGTAACTCTCTACAGAATACTGCATCCACAGCAGCACTGCTGAGGGTAGTCGGTGCGTACACTTTGTGATCATGACCGTACACCCAGAAGCGACTGGACGTCTCTTTCCACTGGTAATGAACCTCAGACACAGGCACAGCTCGCAACAGCTGACGCTGAAGGAAAAAGCGTGACACAACACATCGGTTAATTGCTGTCACGATTTCTGCCACGCCAGACAAAGCGAAATAAAAATACAAGATTAATGTTGTTATCACGGTCTAAACATGGAGAAACGCAAAGAGGTTTAGTTTTGTTTTGGCCCTTTCTACGTCACGCAACGATACACTCTTAGAAGAGCTGCGTTACGTGACAGATATAGGGCCAGAACTGGACTAGAACAGGTGGTCTTCCCAATAGGGAGAAGCTGTCAGAGTTAATTTGATGCACCTCGAGTTTAAGCAGTTTCTTCATGTCTTCCCACACCTGCAATCACTTGCAGGTCTGGATGGAGTGGGCTGGGTCAAGAGCTGGATCAATGCATGTCTCTGATATTACGTTTATGCCAGTCAGTAAATAAGAGCTGTATTTACCTGTAGAAGAATGCGTTTGGACGGCCACTTTCTGCTATGCTCGTCCACCAGGTTTTTGGAGCCTATGTTGACTTGCTGGTCAAAGAAGTTAGTGATAGGCCAGACCTTGAAACAATAATTAAAAGCAATTTATGAAAGAGAGAATCACTAAGGATACTGATTAACAACACGATAATGCACCAGTCAAAGTAAATCCCCCCCCCCCCCCCACCCGGGAAAGGCGGGGACATTAGCGGGGCAAAAACCGATCGTCGACTCTCAAAACTGTCCCGGTATGCGGGGTCTTGGATGAGAATTGCGCCTTCGGTATCCGAATCGGGAAATCTCTGCTGGAGGCTTGGATTTAAGATCTAAGCATGTTGCAAAGAGACTAGGACCAGCCCAGACAGCAACCAAAATGGCGGAGAGAAACGTGAGTAACTAACTTGTTGCTTTGTAATCTATTTTATCCTAAGTTCTTGCTTGCCATCCCTCCACCAATTTCTATCCAAAATTTTAACTTGTGAAAGCTTAAAGTGCCTATGAAGTAAAAAATAACTGCTGCTTATTTGAAAGGGTTTTCAAAGTAAAGAAGAATGGCGTTTTCCTTTTAGGAATATCTTTTTTCTTTTTAGAGATATTTATGTTTTTGTATTGTGCAAATGAGGAAAGTGATGACGTCATAGGTGGTTCCACTAAAACAACGTAACACTCAATCAAGAATATCTCCAGAAGTATTGGAGCAGTGTTCTTCAAACTTGGCACCAGAAACGTAAATCACAAAAGAAACAGAATGACAGCTACTATGTTGTTGCCATGGCAACAATCTCGGCTACAGACTCTTTCTGTGAAAAACCAAATATCCCCATTTGCAATTTTTTAACTTGGGACAGAGGGTCTAGCTCGGCACACAAATGGTTCCCATATTGTCTTAACTCTCCTCATTAGTTTGTTGTGAGTGGATGATCCTTGTTTAGGATAAAATCTGGAAATTTTAGTCTTAATTAAAACAGGACCAGCGGCATAACTGTTTTCATGGTAACAGCATGACAGGTGTCATTTTGCTTCTTTTGTGATGTACAGTCCTGATGCCAAGTTTGAAGAGCACCACTTTAATTTTTCTAGAGATATTCTTGATTGCGTGTTGTACTGTTTTAGTGAAACCACCTATGACGTCATCACTTTATTCACAAAAACGTAAATATCTCTAAAATGAAAAAAGATATTCTGAAAAGATACACACCATTCTTCTATACTTTGAAAGGCCTTTCAAATAAGCAGCAATTACTTTTTACTTCATAGGCACTTTAATACACAATAAAAAATTGAAAACCAAACTGGTTTGAAACATTTTGAACCAAATGAAAATTGGAACCTCAGCATATACCTTCACTGGTGGGCGGGGGGAAGCGAGGCCATTGGAATGAAAATGTTGCCCTGGGGTTGGGGACATTGGCTCCTATTTTCGAGTTCTTCCGTCCAATGTCCCCGCCTTTCCCGGGTGGGGGTGGGCGGGAATTTACTTTGACTGGTGCATAATGTTTGAAATTCTATTCAATGTCGAATCGTGTCCACTGCCCAGACTTGCGAACTGTCTCCATTAACACACGTTTTTATGACTCCATCGGCATCCGTTTCGACTGTACCAGATAGCGTACTGTTCCTGCAGCATACACCACATGCTGACATGCGAAGGGGCTTGTCCCCGCTTCACGTCCCCCAAAAATGTCCACCAATGTATGTCGACCTTCAGCCACGATGCAATTTTTGGATGGCGAATATCTACGTAGACTCTTTGCCCCCATCCTCTTCAACAAAAATTCTAAGTCTTGCAACTTTTATAAGATGAAAAAGAACTACGAAACTATGCATGGTCCGGGCCTCGAATCCGGGCCGACGAGGCCTAGTTAACCACTATACCACCACACAGCTAGCTACCACATGATCATCTCCCAAAATTTAAGCTACATATAATGAACGGTACTATAAATTAAAACAGAGTTACCCTAACATACAAATAAAAGCTAACCGCAAGCAAACCGAAAAAATAACCTACGTAACAGTGCTAACTGCTCTTGCTCAGTGCAGTTCAGTACATGAAGTTGAATATTAATAATCTGGGGTGACCATGAACAGGGGCGGATCTAGCGGGAGGGTGGAGGTGCAGGGGGTGCGTACCCTCCCCCCCCCCCCCCCCCGAGATGAAGAGTTCTTCTTGGTAATCGCTTTTAAAATTTGTTTACCTCATGCTCACCGGTCAGTGACATCATCAGTTAGGGTGCACCCCCTCCTAAGAAAAATCCTGGATCCGCCCCTGATGAAACACATACCCTGGGCAGTTCTTGACTAAATATCTCAGTTCCTTGAGAGTTAACAATAAGATCTGCAGGCAAACGATCTGTTCTGTCCACAACATGGTTGGATACGTGATTCTCCCTTGAACACAAGAAGAAAAAACAATTCGAAATATTGTATTATCTTTTCTTTCCACAAATGAATCTACTCGCGCTTGACATTAAAAACTGTAAACTGTAAACTGTAAACTACCGCTAACACATTCGAAACTTAAAGACTACGTGACTGCTCTCTTCACGCGTGCACAGCTTTTTCACGCTAACCTTACAGACTAATTTAACGTTCTTAGAACTTTGATGTGTGTTCTTAGAGCTTTCAAACTTTCACGACTACAGACGAAGCTCCATTAACGGCCACTTTTTCAGGTCCTGGCGGACGGTCCATAGATTCAATCTTCTTTATTAGGACCTTAAGATACTGGACGCGGCGCAATTTAAGAACGAGGTCCGTCAGAGAAGGCATGGTCGTGATCGCCACCTTGCGAATTTACTTCCGGTTGCCGTCGTCCAAGGCCGCGTCCAGGATACCTTAAGGTCCCTATTTTAACTTCTTCGCGACCGCCACCTCTCCGCAGCAGCAACGGCCACTAAGCGCATCCAAACTGCCAACAATAGAATCTCGACTGACAACGGCCAGTTAATCAACGAGTTAATAACTCATATCACACCCCTTCAGTACCTCCC
>JAHPZR010039758.1:0-24841 GCA_019787425.1 Platygyra sinensis | reverse complement strand
CTGGCATACAGACCCACCTACCAGCCTTAGAAACAATCTCCTTTATGTTTATTGAAACTCAAAGATAACACCCAAATATTAAAAATTCAGTAACGTGCTTTATGGCCGACCTATTGCTGGTGACCGAGATCTGATTTATGTTAGCAAGTTTCTGCGGAGTCATTTAGTCCTAAAAGCATTGCCTCAGTCCTAGCTTTGTTAGGGAGAGAACGGCCACCTTT
This sequence comes from Platygyra sinensis, assembly GCA_019787425.1. Lineage (NCBI taxonomy): Eukaryota > Metazoa > Cnidaria > Anthozoa > Scleractinia > Merulinidae > Platygyra > Platygyra sinensis. The sequence continues at coordinate 24,620 of JAHPZR010039758.1, read as the reverse complement.
TCACTTAGACTTCGAGATCAGAATTATACCAATTGATCAGTGCGAAATATTGAAGCCTAAGAACTACATGTAGGCAAGTGACTTTTGTTCATTTTGGAAAGAAAAGGAAGCCTGCATAGAATTTCTCATGGTTATTATAGCTAGTGGTCTTGCGCTTGGTCGCGTACGTACAACGAAGTCGCGTAACATTGCGGCCAGACTCCAACTCTAACATATGCAGCCTTGGCCACATCTTTGATATTGGGCATACATGACTAGAAATGCTTAAAAATAGAGGGCCATTAGACAGCTGATTTGCAAATCGTTTAGCTTCACAGTCTAATCTCGGATCAAGGCGTTTAAAAGAGAAAAAAACAAAATAAACGATTCAGTTGCTCTATGCCAGGAGTCAAAAACCAAGAACAATAATTGTAAAATCAATGACTGTCGGTTAAAAGATGGAGTGTTTTTCTTTAAAATCACAATGCTCCATATCGCCTCTTTCTGTTTTTCACTGACGAAAATATTTTCCAAATAAACAAAGATTTCTCAAATCCTGCCTCGACGGCTATGCACTATTGACAACCCCATATAATATATAGATTTAGGCCAGCCTAAAAGCGTAGCTCCTTGGCCAGGTTGTTCAGAGCCCTATTATGCTAACCCAAGAAAAGGTAGAACTTTTAATTTGAGTTTTTGGTGAGGTTTTCTGTTTTGAGTTTTATAAACAGAAAGCAAAGCAGCCAAAAACATTTGTATAGAAGAAACAGTTATAATGCGAATAAATTTTAATATTACGCTGGCGTTAGCCGGCTTCCGAACAATCCTGCCCTGTTTTCAACAAGTTAACATGACACGAGCTAGCGATCCAATCGAAAACCAGCACTTGGTCATCGATCAAATTCAAAAAACACGTGACCTCGATGAGTTGTGGACTTAAGCCCGCCATATGGTCACGTAATACTGGTCATCAGATACATTGTTTTGACAGGTGTCAATTGGTCATAACATAAATGTCCAATATCAAAGAAATACACGGCAAACCAAGGCTGTATGTCTCTGTCAACCTATTATTTGGAATATGGCCGCCATGTTGTGCTGCTCCACCGTCGTCGCCGTCGTGCGTACGCGCCCAGGAGTAATACCGCTGCCTATGATAACCATGAGAAAATCAATTCATGGGTTTCTTTTTCCCTATATGGTTATGGGGCTCCGCTTCCGGCCCTTGGAGCTCCGCTATTATATAGAAACATAACGACTGCATACATGAAGACCTGAAGTCTGGGAAATCCCTAGTCTCCAGAGCCCTTCGTTTTCTTGTGCCATAACCGTAATCCGCTAAGAGAAGCGAAAAGGGGTATGTGGACGAGAAACGTTTATCATTTACCCCAAAATCCGGAAATTTCGGTCAGAATGTAAATGGTAAGACCACAGGCTCCCCAAGCTATTGATACGTGGTGTATACGACAGCTTGTGTATATATATAGAGAATTGTATGGGAAAATCACCGATCGTAAAAACATTGTGTAAATAACTATCTCATTTGAAATAAAGTTTTCCTACCTCAAATATGTCGCGAGCGTCTTGTTTCAAGAGGGCGTTAAAGAATCGCAAGTGGTAAACACATTTTCCATTTGGATATTTCGGTTGGAAATTTGGGACTTCATTTCAAGGCCTTCTTTTAGTTTGGCAATTTTCCGGTCTTACCACAGGCTCCCCAAGCTATAAATGCGTGGTGTATGCGACAGCTTGTGTATATAGAGAATTCTATGGGAAAAACACCGATCGTAAAAGAATTTATGTAAATAACTATCTCATTTGAAATAAAGTTTTCCTACCTGAAATGTGTCGCGAGCTTGTCTCTTTTGCCGATTTTAGAGCCATTCTGACGCCGTTTAGTGAAGTTATTTGAAACCGTTACTTCTCCTTCTAAAATAATGGAAAGGCAGACCATTCCATACATCACTGGTCAGACTTCACTCCACAAATCGCTTTCTCCTCAACAAGAAAAGTCCCGAATCGCAATAAAAATAACAGTTCCATAAAGCCCAATAAATTTCGCTCCAAATGTGTGTGTATCGGTGGCCAAAGGACTCGTGAAGAACGAAAACTTCGTCTTAAAATTCACCTCTTCGGCTTTCCTGAGACCTTTGTGACCAGACACGCGTTGATGGCCGCCCGCAACGTGGTTTCATGATCAACTCTGATTGGTCCATTTGAATTTGAACGCCTGCGGACAACACTACCCTCCACCGTAGGAAAACGTACATTTTGTCGCGAATCCCCCACTAGGACTTCCAAGGGCTATTTTCTGACACCTGTTTTTGTATCAATAGCCAATCACAGCTATGTGTACATTTAAAAATTTTGCGATTCACTTTAGATATGTTTAAATATGTCTTCCCTCGTAAAAACGAAAGTAGGGAACTTAAGGAAAACACGACGGCAACAGAGCAACGGCAACGTCGCTAAACAAAAGCTTTAATGAGCAGAACAATCGCTGTGCACGTGCACGTGCGTTATAAATCTTTGTACATTTCGTTGCCGTTTTACTGCCAAACAACCACGTGAAATGACCAAATTTTGCGTATTTTCGAGAACCTAGTCCACGACGGCAAAGATTGTGGGTTTCCTTATGGAAATAATCACTGCCTTGCAGATTTAGTTTGAGCAGGTTTCTATGCAAAAACAGGTGTCAGAAAATAGCCCTTGGAAGCCCTAGTGGGGGATTCGCGACAAAATGTACGTTTTCCTACGGTGGAGGATAGTGTTGTCCGCACGCGTTCGAATTCAAATGGACCAATCAGAGTTGATCATGAAACCACGTTGCGGGTGGCCGTCAACGCGTGTCTGGTCACAAAGGTCTCAGGAAAGCCGAAGAGGTGAATTTTAAGGCGAATTTTTCGCGAGTTTTTCGCGAATTTTTCGAGTCTTTCGGCCGCCGAAGCACACACATTTGGAGCGAAATTTATTGGGCTTTATGGAACTGTTATTTTTATTGCGATTCGGGACTTTTCCTGTTGGGGAGAAAGCGATTTGTGCAGTGACGTCTGGCCAGTTGTGTATGGAATGGTCTGCATTTCCATTATTTTAGAAGGAGAAGTAACGGTTTCAAATAACTTCACTAAACGGCGTCAGAATGGTTCTAAAATCGGCAAAAGAGACAAGCTCGCGACACATTTCAGGTAGGAAAACTTTATTTCAAATGAGATAGTTATTTACACAAATTCTTTTTACGATCGGTGTTTTTCCCATACAATTCTCTATATACACAAGCTGTCGCATACACCACGCATTTATACCTTGGGGAGCCTGTGGTAAGACCGGAAAATTGCCAAACTAAAAGAAGGCCTTCAAATGAAGTCCCAAATTTCCAACCGAAATATCCAAATGGAAAATGTGTTTACCACTTGCGATTCTTTAACGCCCTCTTGAAACAAGACGATCTAAGATCGTAAGTCGTGCTGTAGCTACGAATGACATTTGATCACTTGCAGTACACGGCGGTCTCTTTCTAATGTTACCGGCCAGTCATTTAAGGTGGTATGATACTGACACCAATACATTTTATTGTCAGAACAAATAAAGAATTACTGCAAGTACTGATATCCCTCAATTATTGAATCACAATTATTTGGATTACCAGTGCAGCTTTCACTAAAATTAAATTGAATTATTTTCCCCAGACATAGCAATCTCCAATCATTTACGATAATTTTGTTTGCATTAAATACACCTGCCCAGTACATTGTGACAGTGTTGAATACAGTACTGATTACCGACTCCATAATTTGTACCAGGTCTTTTCCCAGTTATGCCCAGGCAGCTAGTAGCTATATATGCCTTTTATCTTTAGTTATGTAAATTAAAGCACTCAAAGTCATAGCAACACATTGTTTTCCAGCATCTTCACCAATAGACCCTTTGCAGCTAAGCCATCGCGTGGCCTTCTTTTCATAAAATTATGGGCTATAACTTAACAAATGCCAGAAATGGACAAGGCATGTCGAAAATATCAAAATGGCTAAGTTTGAGGACCCCATCATTAAAGAATGAAATATTTTATGACAGTCTGAACTTGGTATGACAGTCTGAACTTTGTTTTTGCATTTGTATGGAATAAGTTGTTGGAGCTAGCTAGACCTTGCTCTCCAGCAACATTTTCCATACAAATCCTCTAAATTTTCCGAAAATTCAAACTGTCGTATAAACTCACTCTTAAATGCCAGGGGCCTCAAACTTGACCATTTTGCTTTTTTCGATGCGCTCTTTAGATTTCTGATATTCTTCAAGTTATAGCCCAGAATAATATATAGATTTAGGCCAGCCTAAAAGCGTAGCTTATTCGCCCGATAGAGCTAACCCAAGAAAAGGTAGAATGTTGATTTGAGTTTTGTAACTTTGCGGTGAGGTTTTCTATTTACTGCTTGAGTTTCTGTTTTGAGTTTTATAATCACCATACACTCAAAACAAAGGAGCAAAAAAACATTTGTACAGAAGAAAAAGTTACAATTGGAAAAAAAAATTAAAACTGGGCTAGTGTTTACCGGCTTCCGAACAATCCTGCCCAATGTTTGCAACAAGTTAACCTGACATGAGCCCGGCATCCATTCAAAAATCAGCACTTGGTCAGCGGTCAACTTCAAAAAACATGTGACCTCGATGAACTGTACACTTGAGCCCGCGATATGGTCACGTGATACTGGTCAGCAGAGACCTTGTTTTGACAGCTGTCAATTGATCATAACATGGATGCCCAATATCAAAGAAGTACACGGTAAACCAAGGCTGCATGTCTCTGCGCCTTACCACGAGACGCCCCTCCTCCACCTCCAGAGTCTGTACGGACGGCGTTCGTTTGGTCGCTCGCTGGTACGCTGACGTGATAACCAAATTTTCTCGGCTTGATGAGTTACAAATTTTTCTTAAGTATGGGGCTTCGCTGCGCGCTTCGCGCGCTCAAGCTCCGCTATAAAAATTTCCTAGGAAACATTTGATCACGTGACCCCAGCTACAAGAGGCCTATTGAAGGTACAAAATGTCAACCTGATCACATGGTGCCTTGATTGTTGAATTATCAAGCACTTTATCATGAGCCTCTGGCTCGGGAGATTGCGCAAGCACTCCCTGTGTTTGACATTAAATTTGCATTTACATTTACATTTTTTTTTTACATCAATACTCCACAATATTAAGAGTGAAGACTTAAATTGGTATAGGCCTGGAATTTGTTTTAATGTACATACAGAAGCACTATGACCTCAGTCACTCTCATTCCTCTACACACTTGATGATGAATTACAGCTGTACAAAGATAGATAAAAGTTGCCCCAAGACTCTTTACAACTCGAGGATTTTAGATTCAGTGTTGACCGAGTAGAATACCATTTCTTCTTCCTGCCATTTCTTTTCTCTTTTGTTCAAACTCGATACTGTCATATTTTGCACCTAATCAGTCATGCAATCAAAACTAAAACTCAGTAAATAAAGTCAAAAATCTGGGATCTGATAGATGATTCATATACTACTATGAGAGCCTTGCCAGGAATTAAGTTTCTGCGGTTTTTCATTTGCGTGTTATCCAGAGAAGTGTTTCACCCAAATATAATAGAGTTTTGCACGGACACAAATGCGATAAACGTAAAGTAACAGAAACATCTGCCATTGAGTTTTACCAGGAGCCATAATCAGGGACGGAGACCGTAAGCGCGCGCCATTTCTAGTATTGGGGTTGGCGCCATGATATGGGACAATTTTTCTATTTTTAGAACAAATTGCGCCATCGCCTGTGGCACACGCGCGTACATTGCTGCGAGGATTTCGCGGATGTTGCGCAGGGGAAATGGCGTCTGATATTCCCGAAATCGTTTATGCTTTTGGCCCACAACTCAACGCCTTTATGGCTGTTGGAATTTTGCTTAAGTATTTTCGCCGTACGTTGCTCCAGTTTGAGTGAAGACAGTGCCAAATTTAGGTATGTTCCGCTTTACCATTACTGACCAAGTTGAGTTCCGCTGCTCCTTTTACAAGAACTTCACATTACTCCAATCTAAATATCACATATGAAGAAGATTAGCAGCTTTCCATAAACACAGGAAAAAAACTAGTTTGTATATGATTTTTAGCAGCCTTTAGGCCCAATAACTGACAATAGGTTTGTGTGTGTAGATGCTTCTTTAGTTTTGTTTGTGTAAAAATCAATAAAATTGTCTGTTGTCGATGAATAAGAGCGCTCGCTGATGCGTGTTTTGCACAGCTAATAAAACATGAAACATTGGACAAAACAAATTGGAGTTCGCTCTTCTCTAGTTTTTGAATGTTTAAGGTTGATTAATGTTTGGGAATATATTAAAAGCTTAGCTGAAAATATGTGAATACAGCAGAAGTGATCAGAAAAGTTTAAACGATGACGCTTTTAATCAACTCGAATAAAGATTTGGATAATTTGAGTCAAAACTCCTTGTCTATTTTATTTTCGCAGTGTAGAGTTTCGCACTGTGTGAAAGAAACACACATGATGTTAGTAGCCTTTGGTGAACGTTGGTGAAAAAATGTTGTTGTAGCATCTCAGCACAAACACAACGAAACAAATATTTGTCACGGTTTGTTGACAACCTGAAAACACCGACTCGGACTTGGAAGTGCACGCGCTGCATTATGCAAATGAGCTACTCGTACACGAAAGACTTTGCTTTCAAAAACTTTTGCACTTTCGCCAAATGAGCAGAAACAACAAGAAACTATCAAAAACAGGTTTTGGTTATGATAAAGCATTGTTTGGCAAACTCACAAATTAACTCGATAACGGAGTAAACAGTTTTCTTACAGAACTTTTCTCTACAGAACAAACACAAAAGTTTACGCTTAAAACTAGCCGGCGAGCGGAATTTATTCATTCACAGCGCGAAATTAAGGAAATCTCGACCCTGAAAAACGCACCTTTTCCATTAAATCAGAGCATAAAAGTCCATAGAAGAGCCCTGTTTTTTCTTCTCTACCTTATTCCCTGTCATCACTGTGAAAAATCGGCAAGAGAATCTCGCAGCTCTGAACATTTCATCACACAACGTGACAACATCCACGCGAGAGCCCAAGACACGTGCGTGGATTAGCGCGGATGTATGACGTCAAGATGGCGCAATTTTTTCTAAAAATAAAAAAATTGTCCCATATCATGGGTCCACGCGCATCCCAATACTTACGGTCTCCTTCCCTGATTATGGCTCCTGGTTTTACAATTGAAATGAAAAGGTATTCGTCTTGAGTTTCGACACGTTGGAAATTAATACTTCTTCTGGTGCAACATTTGTTCAGTTAGCAAAAAAGCGACAACTCATCTTTCCGGCATTTAATGCCACGCAACGTAAAAGCTTGGAAACTCAAACGTGCACTATTACAAAGCGAAGAGCCCTGTCGAGCTAACACGTTGTAAAACTTCACATCCCTGAAGAGTCTTTATCTGGTAAAAACTAAAACCTCCTAAGAAAAGGTAATTTTTTAAAAAATATGACTATATTCACAACATGTTATTTAATACCACGCAAATCATTTCATGCGGATACAATACACAGACGAAAGCAAAAATATAAAATTAATGTACTCCATATATGTTTGTCATAAGAACAACATTGTAAATGATATGTAAATGTATATATTACGTTTATCTTCACTCTGACGAAGGCCACTTTTGCAGTCAAACATGGCATCATAGTTGTAGTTTCCTCGGAGTCTGCAGTGACGATGTACCTTTATCAGCACCTAAAACTTTCGTCAATGTTTTTCTGTCGTCTGTACAGTGACACGCCGCTAAAACGAACCCCGCTATAACAAAGACCCCGTTATAACGAACAGTATTTGAAAGCCCGGCAGAATTTTACACTAAAATATGTGGAAACAGACCCCGGTTTAACGAACCTCGCTATAACGAAATCCCCGCTATAACGAATTGATTTTGACGGTCCCAACGCACAATTTACCCCGCTGTAACGAATATTTTGTCCTGTCACTCGCAGTCAGTAAAACGTTGACCTTCAAAGCTTTGCTTTATTTGAATGTAGCTGTTCACGCGCAAGTCTGTAGACTGTTTTGCGTGGTGTAATTAACAACTATTCCTCGAGCCCGAATGGGCTATTGACTCAGAGCCCATGAGGGCGAGAGGAATAATCGTTTTACTAAAATCCAACTAGTTGGTCAAAAAAAATCGAGACAAAATATCTTTCGCTAGTTAAAGCGATTCAGCCGCTATTGTTTTGGTTTTCAAAGCCGGCGCTTTTCGCTACTAGTGGGCTATAACAAATAGCCTACTAGTAGCTCAACCAATCAGAACGCAGCATTGATAATAGACCACTAGTCGGATTTTACTAATAGTGTATATTCCATTGTTCAGCTTGGTAACCCCGCTATAACGAATATTTGTAATGGTAATAGGACTGAGTGGAGTCCAATTCGGTCTGTAATCATACGAGTGATAACAAAATCGGACGACCGCGCAGCGGGAGTCCGATTTGTTTATCACGAGTATGATTACAGACAGAATTGGACGACACGAAGTCTTATTACCAATTAATCATAAAAATTACAATTTCCGAGAAAAGAAGAATAGCAAAGTTATGAAATAAAGGGAAAATTTGCATTTAATGTCGCTCTGAAATCGACAACAGTCAAAATGGATTTGCTGGTTGCCAAGTGACGAGCGAAAAAACAAGTATTATGTCAGTCAAAAACGCAACCATGCATGAAAAACTGCGCAGAACTGTGCAGAATTTGGTTAAAATTCCGAACGCTTGCCAGGGCAGTTTTTCCAGCAAGATTCAAGGTTTTTAAGCTGAGTCAATAGACAGCTCACTTCAAGTTGTAAACATCAGAGCCAGAGTCAATTATGATTCTTCGTTTCCTTGGCTTTTTGGGATGGGGATTTTCTTAAGTTGCTTGTGTTTTTTAATAAACACACTGAACTGTTTATTGAAAATTTAAAATGGCGCCGAGAGATTTTTGTAGCCATGCTGTATTTGGACGACGGCATACCAGTGAATTCTGCCACATTCGCTAATGAAGAAACTTGGTTTCAACTGATTGGAACTGCTGGTCGAACATTCTCCTACAGCTGGTGGATTTGCTGAAGCTGCAGGCACCGAACTGTGCAAAGGGAATGTCAAAGAAATCGCAGATATCGAGCTGGATTGTACAGGCACGTATCCGCTAGCAATGTGAAACAATTCTCGTCTTTCACTGGCAGTTAAATACATTAATGTTTTTGGCTTTACAACGTTCCACCTATGCTGCCATCCATGATTTAGTTGCTCGAGCGATGTTTTTGGAGGCTGTGGTTTTACTATTATTTATTTCTGAAATTTCTCCGTCTGATACAAGGGGAAAACTTGGCTTGGTCTACTGTCATTGTTCCTGTATTTTGATTTTGTTGAACAAATTGAGGATTTTCGAGGAAGGAAATACTAGCGTACTGTGCAGTGGTATTACAGCCGGGTGGATGTTTACCTCCGTTTGCCGCGGTTGTTGTGAAGCGATAAACAATGCTGTGGATGGCTGAACTTCATCTGAACATGTTAACATATCCACAAAGGAACTCGTCTGGATAGTTCGCATAAACATTTGTGCCATAGGATAAAATAAATCACTTCTGTCTTCTAAAACATAATCATTGGTCAAGGGGAAAAAATTCTCCATTTTGAAGAAAGCCCCAATTTAGGAGTTTGTACACTTGTTTCTATGGTGATTGAAACCAAGGTTGTGATTGGTTGATTTAAACCACAACTTAAATGTGATTGGTTAATTTTAACTACATCTTTGAATATGATTGGCTTAATGAACTGTCCGATAACAAACTGTCCGATAACAAGGTGTCCGATAACAAACTGTCCGATAACAGCTTGACAAGTGAATTAGTGGGAAATAGGAGTTTTTTAAACCAATCACAATAGAGGAAATTGTAATTTTTATGATTATCGTTGTTAACCAGATATTTCGTTATAACGTGGTCTTCGCTATAACGAAGACCCTGCTATAACCAACATTTTTTTCGGTACCGTGACATGCACTTCGTTATAGCGGTGTTCTACCGTAGTAAATCCCTGCTCACATTTCTGATCTATCCACTGAAACCATTTGATTTCTGCTTTTGTTCTAGCAAGACCTTCGCTAAATCATTCGATTCCTTTCGCGGAACGACCCGTATCGAAATATACGCTCATTAACTAAGACATCTTTTATAGAGTGGATCTACCACGAACAGTGTGTGGGTCTGAATGCTTGAACGTTGAAAAGGTGGCACTACTTGTCAACATGTTCGAAATATCTTTTCCTATTGGCATCGAATTCGCTGAATTCGACATCTGCGTGGAGGCTATCGTGGAATGAAGGTTGAGCCCTTTCTTTCGTGTCTGCGGTATTGCCCATTTCACGTGACAGGCACACAGCGGTCAAACGGGGCGCGCGTGCCCAGTTCCCCCCAAAACTTTCGCTTAACAAAGTCTTAAATTTTCGAAAATTTTCGCTTTCAAGCCCAAAGTTAAGACAGTCGCTGAAAAGTTAAGCTTTAAACTTCGCATATGACCAGGACATTTAGTGATGGACATCCTAAAGTCCTCCCAGCTTGTAATTTTCTCTCACAGTACTATTTTTATAACATTTTCCTACAGAAGTCTTGCAGGTTTTCTCTTCAAACTCTTACGAAGTTCGAGGCGGCGAAAACCGGAAGTGGCGTTGGATTTTTGCGTTTGACCGCTGTGTGCGTGACAGGGCTTTGACACGAAATACGAGGGTAGTGCTTTAGTCGGATCGCCTGACTAATTAGGGTTTCCCCTTGTAAATAGTGATCAGCCTAAGACTAGCTGCTGTGATGGCTTATGTCTACTTACCAGATTCTTTGCCTGATACTGTGACAGCAAAAACATTTTTCCTGAAAGGCCGGCAGCGATGAACATGAAGAGTATCTGTAACATCAAACAGCGTGATCGGTGGCAGTAGCTTTCTGCATGGAGACGACTGGGAGAACATGGCTGAACATTGCGAAGCCCAATGATCGGTTCTTCCACTGAAACAACAGGCAAATTTGTCGCACCAGTTAGAGCATTTTTTAACCTTCCGAAAGGTACGAGCTCTAAACCGCCTGCATTTTATCCGAAGGTTTTCTCGAAGTTTCTCACAGATGTGATTCTGTGTCTCGTTAAACTTTATTAACTGACCAGAACAGCATGACGCTCCTGAAATAACGAAAGCAAAGTTGAACAGCTAACTATTAATAACTAAAAAGAGAAGGGTTTCTAATAGCCCCTTTCACGGTTAGTTTTTCTCGTTTGCATTATAGTGTCATCCAACGTGGATGCGAGGCATTTTCGGGCTAAAACTACAAAATGAGCCCGAAATTACCTCACATACATGCTACGATTTCATTTTAATGCAAATGAGCAAAGTTAACGGTGAAAAGCTGGCTATTGCGTGTCGCAAGTAACGGGCAATGGCGTTTGTTTTGCTTTAGATCGATTTTCAGTTTAGTGTTGAACATAGTTCGGCAATTCAGTTTTGGGTTTAGTTTTACTACGGTTTAAGATTGGCTGAGTAATATAACTGGTAAGTAACCAGTTTTGTTTTGGTCTTACGACACGCCCTACTACGCTAAGTAATTAGCTTTAAAAGCACCCCCACCCCACCACCCCCCACTGCGTCTTCCAATCAGAAGTAAAGCAAAAACCAATAGGGACTCGCTGCAAAGTGTTCCCGCGCTTGTCACCTTTATGTGGAGCAGTTTTTAAATGAGTCGTAGAACCAAATCCAAGGTAATCACACTAGCCAATCACAAAGGACACAGACAATGAACCAATCAAAACTCAAAGTAATAACATATGTGGTTGAGGAGAAGCGCGCGAAAACACGTGCGACTGAAACACGATTGGCTGTGCTTTGACTTGTAATAGGATGAAAAAATGGCGCGAATTTTTTGAGCCAACCGGGTAGCCGATACGAATGCAAAACTTACTACTTTAAAAAACGATGACGTCACGATAATCATGAGATTTCCATGTCCGTGTTTTCCTTAAAACGCAAATGTGACTGTCGCGTTTTCAAAGTAAAAACACCGTTTTCAAAGTGAAAACGCCGTTTTCAAATTTATCCAGCGCAAAAAACGTGTAACGGGGCGTCAACCTTTTTTTTAGTGAAGTTCCCGTTTCAGTTACCACTGTGTCCTTCTTAGCACATTTACTCCTTCAATGTTGAAATCAATATTTTGTAGAGCAGTAGAGCAGTTTTCAATCGAGTGCTGTAAGAGCTAAGCCAGAGTAATCGTTTTGTACGTACGTACAATCACATACCCGGCATAGAAAATCCCGTGAAGCAATCAAAACTCAAATCAGATAAAGCAGCTTACATTCGAGTTTCGAAAATTTCAGGCGCCTTTAAAATGTTTTATGTCCACACTAATACCCAAAGCCGGTGTTTTCAAATTCTTCCCGTTTGAAGATCATTTTCTAAAAGCACTCTGTAATTTTTCCGACCGCATTTAAACGCAGAGCCGGTTGATTTTAATTCCCTCCTGTTTGAAGAGCACCACGTCGCAAAAGCACCTTTTTCGCGACGGATTATGGACGCTAGGTCTAGCCGTAGAAATGAAGCCGCCATCATAATTCTTGGTGTATTTATTTGGGGTTCTCTACAAAACAGCAACGTAAAATGATTAAATTTAGCGTAGTAAAGAGAACCTTCACCACGTTTAAATTTGAATTGTTTCCGGGATTTTCCGAGGTTAAAACATCGTTAAAATCGACGTTTCGACCAGTTTTACTGGTCTCCTTCAGGTTGTTTCAAATGTTACCAATATGACGGATCGTTTTTTGTCGTTCAGCTTAGTGACCGCACATGACGTATCGTGATCATTACACGACGTCTAAGTGATATCAAAATGCACGGCAAATACACAGTCTGAGGCCTGTAAAATACTTTTAATTTACTTTTTGTGATAATTCACCCTCTATTACGGTCTTTTTCACGATCAAAGGAGTTTAAGATTGGTTTCCATGTTTCAACATGGTCAGAATTGATAAGGACTCTCATTCCGCAATTTTTAGTTTCAAATCTTAACGCTTTTTTACATATTCAGTTTTGGCAAAGCTCTGACGGGGACAGACGAGTTGATGTGAAATTGACTTTGTCGCTGGCATTGTCGCACCGGCGACAAACTTCCCTGTCAGTGAAATGACAGGGTTTTTTTTTTTACTTTGCTATATCAATAAATTCAGAGTTATACAGCGGAAGCGAGGAGATAAAATCAAGGTGATGTTGCATATTAATGTATATAACTTTAGGATTGACAATCAAGCATCAATACTTATAAATTTATAAATCAGTCTGTAAACTTACTTTGTGTACCATTTGATCGTGTGCTGCTTTCAGCAACTGAGGAAAAACTCACTGGAAATAAAAAAATAAACAAGTAAGGGAGGCTCGAAAGGGTTTTTCGTTGCTATATTGTTTGTGAAACGATGGAAGATTACAAAGAAGGATGTTTCGTGGTGTGGACAAACTATATGTCTCCTTGCAACTCTATTGCTGGGCTGTACTTTAAGGGTACTTGTGACGTCATATCAGTTACCATGGCAACGCACAAGGTTCACAAAAGGCGTCCTCTAAATTTCAGTTTTTGTAAATTATCTGAAAAACTAATTCGGTGACCTACCATTTTTATTTCTTTGTTGGAAAGTTCCCTAAATTCTTTAACTCTTCAGACAGTAAGGAAAAAAACTATCTAGTAGAATTAAATGTATTTAAAGAAAACGTGTTTTATGACTTACAGAAAATTCACTAGATAATTTTCCCCAAAACTTTTATATTTGAAGTTCTATCGTGAATGGTGCGTGCATGCAAAAAATCAAGGTAGGTCACCGAGCAAACTTTCGAGCTAAAAACAAATGTTTTCCGCAGATTTTATTTCCGGTTCGCGCGATTTTACGCAGCATTAACTTCCGGTGTGCTGATTTTAAGGTGGCTCCCTACAGTATTAACAATATCTACACCTGAAGAAGGATGAAGAACTAAAAGTGAACTATTTGTTTCAACTTAGAGTTTAAGCTCCTGGCATTCACAGTGAAGAATATTCACACATCTGGGATATCTTTTTCGTTCATATGAGTATATTGCAGACTGTTGCCATGGCAACAAACAATCGTAAAGATAACCATTTTTTGCTATTTCCACCTATTTGCTTCCTTTTCTAGAGCTAGCCTCGGTAAAATATCTTGAAACTCGGCAGTCTTGTAAAAACCAATTTCGGGGAATTCTTAAAAATCGTACAATTTCATATTTTTGACTAAACAAAGAAATCCTTAGATAAAATTTTGTCAAAAAATTATATTGTGAAGTAGGTATCTATATCATGAAGTATACAAACTTTTAGAAAAATTCACCGAAGGAAATACGAGAAAAGTGAGCGCGTGTTTTGTTCGTTCGCATGTTTGTGACGTCATAGAATTTCGAGACGACCACGCACGCATGCGTATCAATGATCCTCTTGCGTCATTCGCGTGTTTTGAGAGGGAGAAGAATCGGGTGAATCTCGTATGTCCGGCCAATCTTAAAACTGCTGCAAATATGTGTGGTCAATATTGCGACACGTTTTTTTGGAAATGGAATTTAGAATAAGGAATTCTTACCCTATGGATCGCATCGGATGTTGCTAATGAGGAATGACGGCTGTAAATGAGGAATGACGGCTGCTAAAATTCGATTGTTGTTTGCTGTGTTCAGTGTGTGTTTTGTTATTTTCTATTTTCGAAGTGTCACTTCGTGCTCCGCGAGCTCGTCGGACGACTGTACTAAACTTGTAGGGGAGTCACATCCTGACTCATATCTTGGCTTTTGTGTCTGCTCCACAAACAACGCCAAGGACTGCAAATATGTGTGGTAATACAATACCTTGCTTTACCCCGCTCGATGATGGTGGCGATCGAACAAATTAGCTTCATCGGTTGGAACTCCTGCATACCTCGTACATTTCACTTTTAAATCAAGCAGGGAAAGGTAGGGTCTTCTATTGAGTCAATAAATGTTTTTAAACCGGAGGCGATCCGCGCAACATTATCGATAAACAAATTTTAAAAAATTGGACGCCATGTTTGTTGGCATTTTACTGCGTGATTCCGCGCGCGACTTAACGTAGAGATTGAAAGCTCCGAGATTTTCGAAATCAGCTCGCGCGCGGTCCAAAAACTATAGCGAGCCACCTTAATACTGATTCAGCTGACGCGTGCTTCTTAGCTATGGCGTGTGTAGATTGCGCGCGCGTGCACCTAAAAACCCTTTCGAGCCTCCTTAAGGACGTTCGCGCCCATTGCCACTGCGCATCTCTAGTGCGCACGCTATTTATTGGTCACGCGCGTGCCACGCCATTTTCAAGCGCGCGCACCGAGTCCAAAACTCAACAAAATATAGAGCTGATGACCTTTCCGTTAACTTTGTGTGCGAATATTTTCGTTGGATGCTCGGTGACCCCCACTTTTTTTTCGGCAGATCACTTCCTTTTCTGATTCTTTCCATTATACTAAAAAACGAAAAAAATCTGTACGTGGGAAGTTTTAATTATTTCTCATATACTATTCAAATAGGGTCGAATTGGTACATGGATACAGGTGTGCGTAACTTAGAAGTTGCATGAAATGTAAACGCTGCATTCTGATTGGTTATGGCGCACAACATTTTTGTTAATATATTGAGGACAATTAGTGACTTGTCGCAGAAGTTTTTGAGCTCCTTTACAGTGGCAATGCTTTAAACCTAAATTATTCACTGCTAAACCTAAATTATTCACTGCTAACGTTGAATGTAACGGTACAGTTAACGTTATTAAACTACCCAAAACAGAAAAGCCCATTCTTTTTCTAAATTTTAATTTTCGCTCAAAGCCACCTCGTGTTTTGGTTCATTTTCAACCTTGCTGTACATTTCCGGCCTAAAATTGCACTGACGTTAGAAATTTTATCAGACCAAATGCACACGTTACCTCGGAATAGCGCTGGCCACAAACTTTTCCTCTTCTTCGCTAGTTTTAGAGGTCTAAATCTGCACTCTGCCATTTGCTTCCCGAAGCAACGTGTTCGCTCAGAACTGACAAACAACTAGGTAACAACATGACATCAGCTGATGAATATTCAAAAATTGTCACAGCGCAGCAGTTAGGTGATAGGATCATGCACATCAAGCATATTGTTTTGAAGATCATGCACATTTCACGTCTCAAATATAATAGTTGAATTGAGAAACCTTATTCAAATGATAATTTAAACTAATTTTTTTTTATTGGAGAAGTAATTTCAGAAACTCGTGCTTCGGGTTTCATCAGGTTTCCAAACGCTCGAAAATAATAAAACCACTCTGCCTGCGGCCTCGTGGTTTCAAATGTTTGTCGCGTTTGGAAACCTGATGAAACTCTCGCACTCATTTTTGAAATATTACTTAGAGCACACTGTCATCAAAAAAAACAATAACGTTTTACATAACGTAAACCAAACTATAGCAGAAAAAAGGCCAAAAACAGGCCGTCCATACTACCCGTACTAGGCCACGATTTTTCAATTTCCGCTTAAGGTCTAAGTTATTCAAAATAATGACTTAATTAAATGTTAGATTTTACCATTCATTTTAAGTGTTTAATGCCGAATTTACCATACTTGACAATTGAAACTTGCTTTTAAAACCCAAAGAGCCTAAACTTGGATTATTTACACTATATTGAGATAGAAAAAAGTTAAAAGACTATATAACGATGAATTCATTATTGTAATGGGTTTTCTTCATCAGTCCTAACCCGTCGTTAACCGTCGTAAAGCAACATGCATCCGTTCCTAACCCGTCGCGAGCCTTCGCAATCGCCACCCATGACCGGGCGGCCATCTGCTGCATTATTCCCTTTCGTCGAAATAACATTAGAGCTT
The DNA here is from genome assembly GCA_019787425.1 of Platygyra sinensis. NCBI lineage: Eukaryota > Metazoa > Cnidaria > Anthozoa > Scleractinia > Merulinidae > Platygyra > Platygyra sinensis. The sequence continues at coordinate 7,704 of JAHPZR010039758.1, read as the reverse complement.
TAAAAGCGATTTTCGGCTTTTCATTTTTGTGTCTAGTTAATTTTGATTCTACTTTAATTGTTGTTATGTGAAAAGAAGATAAAACTGACAACAACAAGAAGCGGTATTAAGTCAGACTCCGTTAATTCGTCATCATTACTCACTCAGAATCAACCAAATAAAAGGAGCTCCTTTTGTGACAGTTGAAAGTTTCATTATCCTTCCTCAAGTGGTACTTATGGAAACAAACGTTGAACCAAACTTCTTTCATTCGACGTTAAGAAATACACAGTAAACGGTATTGTTAATTCTGCATGCTTCCAAACATCTTGCGCTCTCGCTCTCGTGTTCTGCTAGGATATATGAACGTACAGAAGCTGCAGCCAATGAAATATCGATTCTAGCTCGTGTTTATTGTTTTTAGTCCGTTACGACGCAACAACGTGTTTATCATGCGAAACCATTGTGTCCAGTTTGGTCTGCCACTGTAGGATTATAACCAGGTGGCATCTATTGAATAATTAGCAATCATTGAATTCTGCAGATCAAGGAAGGTGCTATCCGAAGGCCTTGGTGGATAACAAACTCCTTGATCTGCGATTGTTCATATCCTACGAAAGCCGAATTCATGATCAATAATTGCTTTACTATTTATTCAATTTGTTTTCAAACTCTTAAAGGAGAAAATGAGCTCTTTGTTTTTCTGCTCACCAAAAATAACACAACCTCGTCCCTAGGTTTCTCGGTCAAAAGTTTAATAATCTGCAGCAGGCTGCACTTTTGACGTCATTGATTCGATATCTAAATTTGACCAACAGCAGCTGGTTATGGAAAATTACGCGAGTGGTTTTAACCAATCAAAAACGGGGAAATTTTTTGAATGAATAATAATTGTGAAAGTCAGTTGTTCCTTTTTCCCGGGCTTCGTTTCTGCGTAGCAATACGATTGTAGGAAGAAAGGGGAAACAAAGGTTAATTCCAACGAGCGAACCTACTCCAATATATTATTTTTTTTGCTAACAAACGTAGCCCCCATGGAGCAAAAGTGAAATCCTTCGGCGTACAATTAAAAGAGGGTGAGATGGATGCCTCTCTCACTACCCTTAAGGTTCTTTTTTTAGGTTTGAAAAGAAGATTTACTCTATTTGTCAACCACATGGCAACCACAAATGTTTATGCCGGTTTCACCACAAATCAGACTTTTGACATAACTCTGTATTTTGAACATTTCATTAGCTTTTTGGCTTGCATTAATTTTCGTTATTTTTTGACTTTTCAAGAAAATAGTGAAAACCAAGATGACGTATCCAAGATGGTGGGTCAATGACGTCACAATTTAAAAAAAAATGTATCATTTTAATTTGTTGAGCAAGAACATGACATTCTAATAAATTTGAATTCCTTGATCTTTTTGTCCGAGGAGTTGAACTGGGTTTTACCGAGACATAACTCCACCTTAGCGGTCATAGTGGGACTTAAACCCGCGAGTCCAAAGCTCTGATGACCGCTCGGCAACGCTACCTTCGTTTTCTTCATTTTATGCTGGGTCACTGTCCACAGTCTGTAGTCTGCATTGCGCTGCACAGTGACGAGATGAAAAGTGCTTTTGTGTTTGCAAGGCTCTAGCCAGTTTGAGTTCTGCGTAAACATAAAACTAGACGATGGGATGGAAATTCCATTGAAACAAAATATCCTCAGCTTCTTGCTGGTCAGATTAAATTGTAGAGTTCACATACTTCGCGTGACTGAGGTCAAATGGTAGATGCAAATGAATGGGCGTCTGAGCTACTTGGCAAGTGCGCTTTTACTGTGTCCTGAATATTGAATATTCAACAGTCTGGTGACCGTAATTGCGTTTTACTCCAAAACTATCAGAGATCTTTGTTGAAGGAGGTGCGCTCACAAAGATTATACATCTTTAGAAGACGGAAGCAATAATTCTGGTCTTTGGACACAACACTTACTTCTGTTGACGAGCTGTCGGACGAAGGTCGCATGGGCAACATTTCATCTAATACTTCTACTGACCAAAACAAGTAAGCAAGCTCAAACTATTTTTGTAACATTTTGAAGAATATCCGACCATTTTAGGCAACCTTATTGTTATTATATAGCGACCGCATTTAAACGCAGAGTCGGTGTTTTTAATTCCCTCCTGTTTGAAGAGCTCCACGTCCCAAAAGCTCCTTTTTCGCGACGGATTATGGACGCTAGGTCTAGCCTTAGAAATGAAGCCGCCATCATATTTCTTGGTGTAATTATTTGGGGCTCTCTACAAAACAGCAACGTAAAGCGATTAAATTCAGCGTAGTCACCACGTTTAAATTTGAATTGTTTCCGAGATTTTCCGAGAGTAAAATACCTTTAAAACCGACGTTTCGATCAGTTTTACTTGTCCCCCTCAAGTTGTTTCAAATGTCACCAATATGACGGATCGTTTTTTGTCGTTCAGCTTCGTGACCGCACATGACGTATCGTGATCATTACACGACGTCTAAGTGATATCAAAATGCACGGGAAATACAGTCTGAGGCCTGTCAAATACTTTTAATTTAACTTTTGTGATAATTTACCCTCTATTACGGTCTTTTTCACGATCAAAGAAGGAGTTAAATATTGGTTTCCATGTTTCAACATGGTCAAAATTGTTAAGGACTCTCATTCCGCAATTTTTAGTTTCAAATCTTAACGCTTTTTTACATATTCAGTTTTGGGAAAGCTCTGACGGGGACAGACGAGTTGATGTGAAGTTAACTTTGTCGCTGGCATTGTCGTACCGGCGACAAACTTCCCTGTCAGTGAAATGACAGGGTTTCTTTTTTTATATATATATTTTGCTATAGGAATAAATTCAGAGTTATACAGCGGAAGCGAGGAGATAAAATCAAGGTGATGTTGCATATTAATGTAAATAACTTTAGGATTGACAATCAAGCATCAATACTAATAAATTTATAGATCAGTCTGTAAACTTACTTTTTTCCCCTTTTGACTGTGTGGGCCTACTTTTAGCAACTGAGTTGGAACACACTGGAAATAAAAAATAAACAAGTTGAAGCATTTAATTTGACATTTTTGTGCCTGTTCAAAACATCTTTTATACTGTACTTCCCAACTTAAAACTAGAACAATCTGTAAAAAAAAGTTCGCTTTATTGCTGGCACACAACTTTGCCGCAGTTTGAAGGTACACGAGTGATCATGCGCGGGATGAAAATTGATGATGTTGTTTCCTCGGGGAGTAAGTGACTACTGTTCGCGCGAGAGAGTAACTTAAAAACGCGCCAGCTTTATTTCTACGGTTAGACCAACCGTGCACACTAATCCGTCGAAAACGGAACTTTTCGAAAACGCTCCACAAACCGGATGAACTTGAAATCGGACGGAAAACATTATGTCATGAAAACGAAAAGTGCTCTCTCTTCAAATCCAAAATTGAGCAAAGAGCAGATGGTACGCATGCTTTGAGAATAATTTCAAGTTGAATTCAAAAAAGAGAGATAGACCTACTTTTTTTTTTCGTCTCGTCCAAAAATAATCTCGTTTTTAACTTTTGTAAATAATTAATACTGTGGAACATCTTGCACGTATGAAAAGTTTGGCAGTAATGAAAAGTGAATTCTATTTATTTTACTTGAAAAATATAGCGTGGGATATGCCCATGAATCATCTGTTGGCCTTTGAAGGAAAAGGGTTTTTGGTTTTGTTGTTCAAAGGTGGCCAATTTGAATTCACACAACGAATTGACGTCAGCTGTTGGAAATTAAATTGCGCATTGCGATCAGCTCTTAAAACACACCGTCACCAAATAAAACAATAACGTTTTACATAACGTAAACCAAACTATAGCAGAAAAAAGGCCAAAAACAGGCCGTCCATACTACCCATACTAGGCCACGATTTTTCAATTTCCGCTTAAGGTCTAAGTTATTCAAATGAATGACTTAAATGTTAGATTTTACCATTCATTTTAAGTGTTTAATGCCGAATTTACCATACTTGACAATTGAAACTTGCTTTTAAAACCCAAAGAGCCTAAACTTGGATTATTTATACTATATTGAGATAGGAAAAAAGTTAAAAGACCATATAACGATGAACTCAATATTGTAATGGATTCTCTTCATCAGTCGTAACCCGTCGTTAACCGTCGTAAAGCAACGTGCATCGTCGTTAGCCGTCGTGAGCCTTCGCAATCGCCACCCATGACCGGGCGGCCATCTGCTGCATTATTCCCTTTCGTCAAAATGACATTAGAGCTTTAAAAGCGATTTTTCTTTTCATTTTTGTGTCTAGTTAATTTCGATTTTACTTTAATTGTTGTTATGTGAAAAGAGGATAAAACTGACAACAACAACAAGTGGTATTAATATCAGGCTCCGTTAATTCGTCATCATTACTCACTCAGAATCAACCAAATAAAAAGAGCTCCTTTTGTGACAGTTGAAAGTTTCATCATCCTTCCCCAAGTGGTACGTATGGAAACAAACGTTAAACCAAACTTCTTTCATTCGACGTTAAGAAATACACTGTGAACGGTAGTGTTAATTCTGCATGCTTCCAAACAACTTGCGCTCTCGCTCTCCCGTTCTGCTAGGATATATGAACGTACAGAGGCTGCAGCCAATTGAATATCGATTCTAGCTCGTGTTTATTGTTTTTAGTCCGTTACGACGGACTTAAGTTTTGTCTGCCATTGTAGGATTATAACATGGAAGTGTACCAGGTGGCATCTATTGAAAAATTAGCCATCATTGAATTCTGCAGATCAAAGAGGGTGTTATCCGAAGGCCTTGGTGGATAACAACCTCCTTGATCTGCAATTGTTCATATCCTACGAAAGCCGAATTCATGATCAATAATTGCTTTATTATTTATTACTCGGGCTTCCGTAGGAAAGCCCGAGTCAGAAAATGCAACCGTTTTGTCGCAAAATGGGGGTCACTGTCCCAGGCGTTCCATGCGGAGTTATTTATCAAACTTTCCAACCGCTATGGAGCGCTTAGGTGTTTCGTATTTTCCGTTTTATTCTCTTCAGATGATATTTTATCTATACATATGTAAACAATTTTATATGTCAACTGTTGACTTCTAAAAAAGAAACCTTCTAAACAGGAAACCTCGAATCTAGAAACCTCTGCGCCCGCTTGACGTTTTACTGTACCCTAGTTTACCGCAGTTTTCAGCCTAAAATAATACTTCTCTTGCTATCTTTTAACTAAAATTGACATAGGACGATAAATTCTTTTTATCTTATTTAAAAAAACTGTAGGAGAAAGCTGCCTTTGATGAGCCACTTACGCTGAGCGGGCACTATGGAGCTTAAGCACGAGGACTTTTAAGGCGACGCTGCCGTCATTTAAGCGGTTGAGACTGGGACGAGGTCTACTGCGCATGACATACCCAGGATTGCCGACGTTGTGCTGCCGGCGACGACGCGAGTTGAGTGGATTTGGTGGCGTAGTGAAAGTCGTGAGTGATTTAAGCGGATCTTAACGATTTTATCGTTTGTTCTCCTTCCTCTTCTGGTTGATCGATTTCAATCGATGCTCCACTTATTTTTTTGAATAGCTTAAGCTTAATTGCTTTGATTTATCAAACTGAAGCAACCACTGAGCCATGCAGACGCAAGTGCAACCAAACCCGTTGGGCCTAAATCCCTCAAATCGTAAGTTAAATTTTATTTCTGAGACAAATAAAGGATGTTTCACACGTATGACATTTTCTTACTCCAAATTTGGCCTTGCATTCATCGTCGTAAGTTCATTTCATCCATTCGAAACGAATGCTTTCGTAAGCAAAATCTGGATAAATATCGTGAAGATAGCAACTCGTACAAGATTATAAAATCTTCATCAGAAATAAGACTGGCATCTTAGTAAGAGAAGAATCTGACAAAACCCTTTAAAACGTGCCAAAACAGAACACCCCCCACTGCGTCTTCCGATCAGAATTAAAGCAAAAACCAATAGGGACTCGCTGCAAAGTGTTCCCGCGCTTGTGAGCTTTATCTGGAGCAGTTTTTAAATGAGTCGTAGAACCAAAACCAAAGTAATCACACTAGCCAATCACAAAGGACACAGACAATACATTGAACCAATCAAAACTCAAAGTAATAGCATGTGGTTGAGGAGAAGCGCGGGAAAACACCTGCCAGTGAAACACGATTGGCTTTGCTTTTACTTGTAATAGCATGAAAAATGGCGCGAGTTTTTTAAACAAAAACTTATTACTTTTCAAAAAAACGATGACGTCACGATACAGCATGAGATTTCTCTGTCCGTGTTTTCCTGAAAAAGCAAATGTGACTGTCGCGTTTACAAAGTAAAAACGCCGTTTTCAAGTTTATCCAGGGTAGTAATCCTGTAACGGGGCGTCAACCTTTTTTAAGTGACGTTCCCGTTTCAGTTGCCATTGTGTCCCTTTTAGCACATTTACTCCTTCAATGTTGAAATCAACATTTTGTAGTACAGTAGAGCAGTTTTCAATCGAGTGCTGTGAGACCAATTACTCCCGACGGCGAGCCATTTCGAGCCGTCGAGCGTAATTGGGCTCTGGTAAAATCGGTAACAGAACCCTCATTATATATGTGTGTCAAGTAAGCAAGCTCAAACTATTTTTGTAACATTTTGAAGGATATCCGACCATTTTTGGCAACCTTATTGTTATTATATAGCGACCGCATTTAAACGCAGAGCCGGTGTTTTTAATTCCCTCCTGTTTGAAGAGCACCACGTCCCAAAAGCCCCTTTTTCGCAACGGATTATGGACGCTAGGTCTAGCCTTAGAAATGAAGCCGCCATCATAATTCTTGGTGTATTTATTTGGGGCTCTCTACAAAACAGCAACGTAAAACGATTAAATTCAGCGTAGTCACCACGTTTAAATTTGAATTGTTTCCGAGATTTTCCGAGGTTAAAATATCTTTAAAACCGACGTTTCGACCAGTTTTACTGGTCTCCTTCAGGTTGTTTCAAATGTTACCAATATGACGGATCGTTTTTTGTCGTTCAGCTTCGTGACCGCACATGACGTATCGTGATCATTACACGACGTCTAAGTGATATCCAGATGCACGGGAAATACAGTCTGAGGCCTGTCAAATACTTTTAATTTACGCGAACCTTTTGTGATAATTTACCCTCTATTACAGTCTTTTTCACGATCAAAGGAGTTTAAGATTGGTTTCCATGTTTTAACATGGTCAGAATTGTTAAGGACTCTCATTCCGCAATTTTTACTTTCAAATCTTAACGCCGTTTTACATATTCAGTTTCGGGAAAGCTCTGACGGGGACAGACGAGTTGATGTAAAATTGACTTTGTCGCTGGCATTGTCGCACCGGCGACAAACTTCCCTGTCAGTGAAATGACAGGGTTTCTGTTTTTATATATTTTGCTATATCAATAAATTCAGAGTTATACAGCGGAAGTGAGGAGATAAAATGAAGGTGATGTTGCATATTAATGTAAATAACTTTAGGATTGACAATCAAGCATCAATACTGATAAATTTATAGATCAGTCTGTAAACTTACTTTCTTCTCCATTTGATTGTGTGGCCCTACTTTCAGCAACTGAGGAAGAACACACTGGAAATAAAAAAATAAACAAGTTAAAAAGAAGCATTTAATTTGACATTTTTGTGCCTGTTCAAAACATCTTTTATACTGTACTTCCCAACTTAAAACTAGAACAATCTGTAAAAAAAGTTTGCTTTATTGCTG